>JASVER010000048.1:0-302588 GCA_030449065.1 Oceanodroma leucorhoa
AAAAAAAAAAAAAAAAAAGAAATATGGAGGAAATTCAAATACATGTTACTTGTGGTATCTAGTGTTGAACTGGATGGCTTTAATAAAGGATTTGAGATCCGTTACTCACAAGTATTCCCGTTGACAAGTGTCTCTCTGGACAGAATCTATTCTGTTTTGTATATATCTGAGGAAGATTTTGGAAGACTAGGTCCAAATTACTGATAGGAAAAATAAGCTTAAGAAAATTATTTTCTTGTGGCACATGAGAAAATATATTGCAGAGTTGCTCCTAAACAAAAAACTCATGACAGACAAAGCAGTGCTGCTGGGCCAATTCAAATGCTTGAAGTCTTATGAGGAGCATTTCTATGAAGGGTTTGTAATGTCTAAGTATTACTAAACATATAATTTCTCTTGGCAATGGCACAGCAGTGCTCATGATTGTGAGTTGTATAGAGCCACAATTGGCTTTATTTACTTTCTAATCCTAACAGGAAGTGAGGTATCAGTKTGAGTTACTTTGGGAATAAAAATTTCTCAAGCAATATTAAAGTTGCATGTAGGTACCRTGTGGTTTCATGTTTCGGAAGGTAAATTGCATAAAGTAGCAGAAAGGATCGGACTGTTTGGGTCTAGGATTAGTCTGTTCTGAAAGCTGACCCTCCCAAACCAGATGAAAATGAATACCTCCTCACATAGACTGGGCAAGTCAAGGCAGCTGGATATGATGCTAGTTGAACTGTAAGCTGTTGCCTTCACAAAGTACCACACCCTAATTGCATTGCTAATGAAATCAAATAAACCCAGGCAGAACTTTGATTTTTAGCTAGTTAGGTACAAGGTTATGGTTCAGTCTACAGACAGATAAATTCATCACATGGGATAATTATCTGCATGGCCAATGTAAATCTCAAAGGTTTAAAGAAGTACAAGTGTCTTGACTAGAGATTTTCCATCCTCAGACAACTCTACATATAAAGTGTAACTGTTGGGACAGGTGTGTGCATACACCTTTCTCTCTCTTTTTTTTCAGTGAATTGCATGTAGGTATTTTCTCTTCTGTAGAACAATACCAACAGACAAAAGCATTTTCCATGTTTTGTCCTCCCTGCTCTTCTCTTCCTTATTCTCAAAAGTGAAAAGAGAAATGAAAGAGAGAAATAGGAGTATAAACCCCAAACATCAGAATAATTTTTAATACAAATTTTAAATTAATGATTCAAAGCAAATGAAAAATTATTTGCTTTGACATCAAAATAGTTTTTGAAAATTTCAAAATCCATTTGAAGTATTTTTTATGTTTTTCAATCCATCCTTAAACTGATCTTTATGTAGGTCATTTATAAAGGTCCTTTAAAACCTTTCTAAGCTCCAAGTGACTAGAATGAGTGTCAAGTTATTCTATGTTCTCTTATCATTTCACATCAGGTGGCATAACTCACGATCAGGCCTTCCAGAAATGATTATGGCTTTCTGTGCTTCAGTTCTTCAGTGACTATTTCAAAATATCTTGCAGGTCCTGACTTTTCAGAAAATGTATAATGCACATTTCCTAAGAATCCCATTTGTTTCAGTGGTCATGGTTGAAAACTTGACCTGAAAATATAAAAATTTTGATCAGAATATCAACTCCTCCTACTGGAGGAATTCCACCAATGTTACTTCTTAGTATATTTGAAATGCCTGAAGATAATCCATACATTCCACTTACAAGCCATGTAAATTGCAAAAGAAGATAATAATTTGATTTTCAGGCCTTTTTCCTCTCATGATATTTTTGGTTAAAGGTTATTGTGGTTTAGCAGAACACTGGCAGATCCAAAGGCAACATGCTTTCCACAAGCACTGATGCCTGTAAAACCTGTTCATAGTACAAAGACCATAATACAGCCTCTGATTAATAGCATGAGATATCTTTGTGGACAGATAGAACTGAGTCGGATCATGCAGAGAATTCAAAAGAAAAACAAAAGTTTCATAAAAAGCACTTAGTATATATATGGATAGAATTCAAGCAGGTGCAGATATACAAGCAAAATKCAAATATAGGGTAGGTAAACACTGCTGTTTTGCCTGTAGCAGATTGGATTGCATGTGCCAGCTGCAGTTTACATGGGTTTCTTTTTTCTTTAAAAAGTGCAATAGTAATAGATAACTTCTGCTACATCAGGGACCTAATATTTTGATGGGCAAATGTGGAAGAATCTCTAGTAGATTACATCTCTACACTTCAAAAATACTTAATTTTGTGTGAATATGAAGTAGTAAAGGGAAACAATTGTACATCAGTATGTTTCAGTGGTTAACTTGGATTAAATGAGTATTAGGCTACCAGAAAAAGACCCAGTAGAGTTGGTTTTAACTTTTTTAAATGTGTGATGTCATGATGTTGGATGACATTTTGTGTGTTTGTTCATATGTTGCTTGACCACATTCTGGACTGTTGGTATGGAGTCAATTTTTTGGAATTTTCATTATGATGCCAGATGTAAAAAGCTGAAGAAAAATGTGGGCTAGTTTCCAAAATGGCTATTCCTGGGCATATACCTTTTAAGCAACTATACTCAATACAACATGTCCCGTTTTGATATTATGCCTCTCAAATTAGTAGTCTCTGATTGTTGGGATTCAACAGATTTCTRCAAGAGTTCGGGGAATTTTTTTTTAACTTTTGTAAAGGATTATTTATTACCTGAGCTATTAGGACATGGGAAACAACCAGGGCAAATAAGCTATTTGTTAATCATCTCARTAGCATGGGAATTTAAACAAACGCTACATATGCTTGCAAGCAAATGGTCAGCTTCTGAACCATGTGTTTAGTTAGTGAACTTCTGGTTCTCTGGTGATATTCTTTCATGTGCTTGCTAAGGACATGACTATGCCTGCATTTCTTCTAAAGATGTTAACTTAAAAGCAGCATGACACTGAAGAGAAGTTGTCAACCCTGAGATGGCAACTATTCTTCATTATTCCAGTGACATTAAAAAATCACTTCTTTCATGAGAAGAAATGAAGTTGTTAGACCATATGGATCTGCATCACGTACTTCATGGCCTTGTTCCCATGGTACCTGAATTTGACAGAAAGTGCTGCTCAGCTGCATCCTAGCTTTTAAAGAGAACACTTAGTGCTTCTGGTTTTGCATCCTCTTATGAAACAAACACCAAGCTTTGAATTGGGGGAGGCAACCTGGGTTTGCTTTGTTGCTTYACTTCTTATAATCCAATTAGAATGTGGACTGCCGTATCTCAGTGTGTCAGGGAAGGACTGGAGAGCTGGGTTCTGAAACACTCTGCTTCATTACTAACTGTGAGGAATACTCCTGCCAGCAGGAGAGCTTTCACAATGTAGTGTTCTGCAGCAGCTTCTGTAATTTGTCTTCTGGTATGTCCTCCCCTGTCATTGCAGTCTTCCCCCAACAAAATACAATCTGCCATAGCCAATAGCATGAACTGAAGCTCCATGAAAATTTCGTCTAAGCCTGAGAAAGCCTGCGTAACGCTCTGGGCCCTCACCTAGCAGCAAGCTGATGGTCTGTCTTCTCATGGTTTCACTGCTGTTGTGCCAGASTACTTTGATGAGAGCTGATCTTGGCAAGTTACCACAGACTGCAGTCATGCATTGCAGTTGCAGGGCAGACACATCAGAGTTGGGTCAATATGGAAAGTGCTCCAGAGTGATCTTGAAATCCGGCAGCGGCTGTATGAATACCTATGTTCTCTTTGACCTCAAATAGTACACGGCTAATAAATGACACTACAAAACTGTTTCAAAGATTTGTGTGAGTAGCAGGGTAGAGACTTCTTCCACAGAGAAAAATAATTTTTCAGGTTTTATGTTAAAAATGCTTGAAAAATGCTGAAAGTGTTTGATGCTGAAGAACATGAAATGCTGTGAATCCCTATTCATAAGGCTGTTAAGTTGCCTAATCTTTCAAAAACTCTTGGGGAGTGGGTTACCAGAACTGTAACTATAGTAAAGACTAGAAAGCAGGGCCATGTCTATCACCAAAATGAGAAATGAAACTAGAAGTTGTTATTCGTGAATGATATTTCGAATCATTCTGAATCTTGGATTTCCCATTCCTTTCTGAAGAGCCTTTAGAATAGGGTAGGAGTAAAATTTATACATTTCTCTAAAAAGGACTCTTGAAAACCTACATGTACTAGAGAATKACAAGTTGAACCTCGTTTCTCCTTGCAGGTTTTGTATTTTTTTTGGTAAATAGTCCAGGTGGAATATTATTAGTATCAACTCTACAGGATAGCTGARGAGCAATGAACTAATAGGATAGTATTTCCTACCGTGTTGTATAGAACTTCTCCCATAAGCTTTTTCTTCCTGATGTTTATCCCACTAAAAGTAAATAACATACCTGGAGGGCAGTGCTGAGATGACATGTGCTTGGGTTGCTGGCTACACCAAGCACAGCTGTTGGTGTTTGCAGACAGCTTGGCCCCACACCTCTATTCAGCATGTAGTCTGGAGGTGATGAGAAACTGCTGAGATCCCTGCTGAGGAACAGAAGAAAGAAGCATCTTCTCCTTCACAGCTTTTATCTAAAAACAAGTTAATCAATATGCTAAACACTGATAGCAAAATACACTCACTTAGACTGATGTTCTGAGGAGGTCTGGAAGGCACCATTTGTCCCCAGCAAAGCTTTGTCAAGGGAGAAATTATCTGTGGAAGGGATGGAAGGAATAAGAAGCTGAAAATAGATTTATATCTTTGCTTTAGGGATAGTGATGACTGCAGAAAAGCACACCCCCATTGACACTTTCAAATGTCTCTACCACAGTTCAGTAAAGCAAGCAGACAAGAATGRCTAGAGAAATTGTTGTTCATTTTTGCACTGAAATCGTGATTGAAATTATCCTGTTTTGGAGCACAATAAAATGAATCTACTACTCCTACCGAATTCTTTTTTTCATAATCACTTCTTGCTCTGAATGGCTTAATAAACCTACATGTTTATGCAGTAGCTCTCATTTGGAGTAAAAGAGATATAGACTACTTTGCCGGGACTCTCTTTCCCACAAGTTGGTGTTGTGTCTAAAAGGACAAAGTGGTAGAACACTTTTTGTTATTTTGCCAGCATGGATAATTTCCATCTTTACAGACCAATTATTTCTTTCTCCATCATAATCTGGTATCTTCATAAGAATAAATWAATGCACATTTCTACCATAATCTGTGTAACTAATTAACAGATAGCTGGCYTGTTCTCAACATTGTCCTTCCAGGCTGCACATGTAATACTTTCTGAGGTATGATGATCCTTTTTTTGTTCTCACTTTTGTTCCCGATGACTATTACCAATCCATTTTCTTTAATTCTTATTGAGCATTGAGTTGATATGAACAGGTTTTGAAAAACAGTGACTTGAGAGATCTCTTTACTGAGAGGTAATAGCTAATATAGATCCTATTGATTAACATGTATAATTAAGGTTGGTTTTAACTTTGCGTTTCCTTGCACTTACCAGCACTGAATTTCTCCTGTTATTTTATTTGCTCAATCATTCAGTGTCATGTCACAAACACTTTTTTCAGCTTTTCATAGTTATTTTTAATTTTGTTTATCTTGAATTCTGTGCYGTCAGTAGTGTGTGCCTTCTTACCATTCTCTCAATTTTCGGCATAATTTGGAATAGGTTGAATGGTACTGGTCCCAGCTGTTTGGGACCAACTTCTGCTGCAACTTGTGGTGCAAAATGACCATTTAGTCTCTACTTTTTGCTTTCTCTCTTTGAAAGGAAAGGATCTTTTCTCGTTTTACTTGACAGCTGAGAGTCCTGAAGAGACTTTTCTAGTGTCTTGAGAAAAGTTCTTGGTTTGATTTCTATTTACAAGAGTCAGCTTGTTCTTCCTTCTATCATTTTTATCTGTACATACCATTCTGTTCTCTCTTACAGTGTCAAATCACTTGCTCAGTATGGAAGAAAGGCTTGCTAATCTGTTGCTATTCAGATTTATCCTCTACCTTTTTTAAAAGCCAACCAGCAATACCACTTAATCCTTGATGAGATGTCTCTCCATCATGCCTCCTCTCCTGAAGAGAATCTATGCAAGGGTGACTTTCAAGAAAGGTAAACAAGGACAGGATAGTTAAATGTGAAGCAGTGCATCTGATCCTATGGAAAGCTGATCTCTGGGTATCTCTTTGAGTGTGGGATCCAGTGTGTTCAGTTGAGTTTCATTTACTTAAAGCCAACCTAAATGCATTAGTGATGGTAGTACCTCTTGAGGAGACTGTAACCTAATTAGCTACTATGTTCGTTAGTTTGAGACCACTTATTCATAGAGTTACATCTATGCCCGTCTGTATTATATATATTTGTATCATCAAATGAGGGTGTCTGAATGGGAATAATTAGAGAAAGAGAAGTTAAGCAACTGTCAGAAGTTCATACTTCAAGTCCCCTTAAGTGGGGCAAGAAACTGCCATTGCTTTTTGCTTCTGCTGCTGAGGTAACCCTTGAGATTATGAATTGGGTAGAAAATGACTTTATTTGCAGGGCAAAGCTCTCCCACCATCCTTTTTCATGTGCCAGCATTACAGGGCTACTTTTCACGTAGAAACTTAAATTGTGACCTGATGTTTTTTTTTAGGTGGGAAGCTGATTTAAGTTATTTGTCTTGCTAGCTCTGCATTTCCCTCTCTGCCTCCCCCTGCAGCAAGCTGCCTCCTCAGTTAGTCCTGCATGCATTTCTTATGAGCATGTTAAGCAAAAGCTGAAGTTACTGTCTCATGTGGGTGCCCATCCTTTACTCATTCTTCCTCAGGAGAAAGAGGTTCCTTCTGCAAGTTCCTTAGTAACAAATTCCAGTTTTCTACACAGCAGAGGCACTGAAGAGATGGTGAGATCTGAGAAAAAACACTCTGCATGGATTCCTGTTCTGCAAATCAGTTTCAGGCTTAATCAGGAGATTTTTAGCATGGGCTCAGAGCTGCACTAACATGGCTTCGGGAAACATGGGTATAAACCCTAAAAGTTTCATTTATATAGGAAATTATTTAAATATTAAAGCCTCTAGTGTGCTGCCGCTGCTTCTGTGCATTCATTTAAGATCCTCTAAACAATTAAAAATTACAAAATCAGGTCTCTATAAATTTGAATTTTTTTTTAAAAAACGAACAACCAACACTGAAACAAGCAACATCCTTATTAGAAATTTCAGCCATTAGGATATAAAATGAAAGTCAAAGGTTAGTAACACTCCCTCTATCTACATAGGCGTCAACAGTTTTGTGGGTTCATTCTCTACCTGTTGTCTATTGCTTTGCCTAAGAAATAACTTGCTTTGCACTCTTGACTGCAGCAGTCTGGCAGCAGATTGTGTTTTCACTTGCATGTTCATGTTTCAAGTAAAGATGGAATATGGAAGTAGTCAGGTTTTGCAGTATGTTTGTGTCACAGTGGCAACATAGGAGAGGATTGTCCCTCCCCAGCTGTTGTATCACAAAAACTGTGCATCTGGCTAGCCTGCTATGTATTTTAAAAACTCTTGAGTTCCTACCGATGGGGTGCATAGCTCACCCTTCCTTCACAGCTCCCTGGAACACCCACTGTGTTAATACATTTTCTTGACCAGGGCATTCACACATACTCAGATCTGGACAGGCCCGGATGCTAGCTGGGTGAGTCACCACATCAACGGATCCTGCTCTGGCACCAGCAGCTGCTAAGGAGTAAGGGATGGAATAAAAGAATGCACAGCATAAGAGCACAGTATCGCTGAGTGTTTCACAGAAAGGGAAGACTTTAAGAAAGGGAAGACTTTAACCAGTAGTATCAGGAAAGTATCATGGAGATTTATTAAATGATTGAGTAGTCTCCCTAGAGAGTTGGTGGAGGATCTATTTGATCTATGTCTTAGGTGGTTAAAGCTAGATTGCCCGAACAACTATGAAGTTTGCTACCGGAGGCAAATGTGCAATGGCAGGTAGATAGATGCTGTGACCAAATAGATCTTGTTTCTCTTTGTTCCTTGACCACCAGCTTTTTAAAAGGAACAGTGTTTATAAATGTCTGAATAGAAGTTAGGATTTTCCTCATCATCATAAACCTCCAGGTCTTTGTTTAATATCTCCCTCTATTGAATAAGATTCTTGCATGCAGACAGCTGAAAAATAGTTCAGAACTCACTGAAGATCTTAAAGTATATTATTTGGCTGGACACTTTAAAGAAGTTCTTCTGTGATAAAATTATTATAGAACGCTTATCAGAGAATAGAGGAATGCAGCTGAGGGGGTTTAGTTTGCCCTATTACTATGGATACGCCATCTGTATGACATAGAACCACTTTAGTGGTGAATACTTGCTCTTAGCAAGAAAAAAATACTGAGAAACCCTGATTATAAGACCACCACAATCTAATCTGTCTCCTTTCCCTAAGTTTGTGGTTAAAATCTGTTGGCATATGGCCCACAACATATTGCCTCTCTTACAGCAGAGCAAAAGTATGCAGAAGTATTTCCTCTAACAATCAAAGCTTCAGTGCAAAAGTAGTGACCCAAATTAACTGTTTGGAAGAAAAAGGTTAAAGGTGTTTTAAAAAAGCATTCCTGACCAAACTGAAATAAATCAGCAAACTTCACCCACACATCCTCCAAACCTGCAATCAGCAATCATTTCATAGAAATAAAACAAATGGATTGCCACATTCCTTCATGTCTATTACACTTCTGTCTTCATTGCAGAAATTACTCAGAAATGAAAAGTTGGAAGGGAACTTGGCTGTTGGTAATAGCTTTATCACTTGTGCTACAGCAAACATACTCTCTACAGAAATTTCTAGGATGCGCCGTTTCTGGTTCTAATAAATATTCCCAAACTCTTCATATAACAGCTCTAATGTTGTTTTTATACATAATAGTAATGAATTAGGCCTCTGGATAACAAAAGTGTATTAGAGCTATGGTTCAGTAATACCTAACAAATTTTAGCCCCCATCCAAGGAAGGAGATTGTTGTTTAATAGAGGCACCTTAGCATGTATGTAAACTGTATTTTATATAAGGTGAAGGTGCTCTCTGGAACTGGGGTTTACCTTTAAAATAGATGCCCTATTTAGATGAAAAGGTCAGTAAAATGGATCTTTTATGAAATTCTGTGTTTAGCTACAAAACAAACAAGAAATAGAAAAAAACACCACCACATTTAGTGCTTAGTGTTGTAAGACATGAGACGGGTGATAAGTGGAGAGTATTTTGAATTATAGCAGCATTACAAAGGTATGCCAACTCTTGCTTTTATTTACTTCAAATTTATAGGAAAGGGATGAAGTCAGCAACTTCTAATTAAAGGTACAAAAAAATCAGTACTTTCCCTTCACAAGTATTAGCTAGGAAGGGAAAAGAACAACTTGAGACTTGTCCAGAAGTAGGGCTGTGGAGTAGAAGTCAGTTTGACTATGGTAGGTTTTGTGTTTTCATAGAAGACAGATGTGAATGAGACATTATTTGTGAAGTGTTTTCAAGAGATTTCATTGTACTTTTACCTTTTTGCTAGGGAGGGTATTTTTGGCTCTGAGGAAAGTGGATTTGAAGATCTCTAGCCTGAAGCAATGGCTTGTCAGTTTTGACAGTGGACAGTAGGAGAGGTAGTTGGTGTTGCATGTTGTAAAAAACAGGGAGAAATGAGAAGCTGAGACTGTCTAACAGGAGAGGTGGCATTTATTAGGAAGAAACCAAGTAGCGTACAATCAGTTCTATCATAGTAAAAGGAGAGTTCCTGAAGAAGGTCCGGTTACAGGAAGTACTGGTATAGGAAATACTGAGAGAGAGAAACAGAAAGAGCTTGGAAGGCATTGCTGAAGAGTTTATTGTGCTCTGAGAACTGGAGAGCATAGGACAGAGCCCTCTCCCAAGCAGGACTCTTCAAGAAACCTCTTACATTCCTTAACATTATGATGTGAAACATGAAATGCTTTAAACTATTGAACGGAGTACACCAATGTTTTTATTTTCAAAGCAAATAAAAACATTTATTAATTTGGGAGGGACACTGTGATGAATTCTTCTCACATAAAATGCGCAAACTTTATTATACTGCTTGAAAACACAGACAATGGCAATGTAAATAAAATGCATAAACTTTATTATGCTGCTTGAAAACACAGACAATGGCAATGTAAATACACTAGAAATGCAACGTTTCAGCTTGACATCTCTCCCACTTAGAAACCTTTGTGCTCCATGCCAGTGCTACCTTCCTGTAAATAATTTCTCTGAGCAGAAAATTATTAGCATTGTTTTTTGGCTATTAGCACAGAAATAATGGCTGAAACGGACCAACAGGATGATGTAGTGATTCCAAACAGAAGCAGAACCAAAGAAAAATCAGTTACTAGGTGCTGATTCTGTGATAATTGTTCTGTGCCCAGCCAGGTGCYGATCTGTGTGTGGCACCCTGGTCCTGCTCAGCAAAGTGAAGCCCCATTGTGTCTCTGCTGTCTCTCTGCCCAGTCTTTCATGGCTGCCATGCTCTGGCAATGGGAAGACGGTGGAAGTGGGAAGTGGACTCTGTCCCCTTTTCCCCCCACTTCTGCTGATACTGTGCATCCCTCTTCCTACCAAAGGCTCAGGGTGGGATAAGGTGCTGCTCACAAGAGGGCAGCTGATGGCAGGAAGGGAGAGTGATAATCTGTGGTTCATGCCCCACAAAAGAGCATGAGGGAAGGGAAGACGAGCAGGCCAACATCTTTGGGGGCACTACCGGGAAAAGGCCCCTGGGGAAGGTCCAGTCTTTCAGTAAGGCAAGATCGCCTGGGCGAAGAGGCATTTCTGACAGAATAGAAACCCTGCTCTGTCTTTGACGCCCACTGACATTCTTCTACACGGTTTAATAGCATTGAGATTCTTAGTAACATCATCATCCTTTCTTTTATGAAAATCATAGATGCATCAAATGGTACAAGCATCAAATGGCATAACAGGGTCCATACAAAAACATTCACTTCTTCCTTAAATTGAAACCCCATGTATGTTGCAGTAAGAAAAGAATTTGATTATTAATGATTTGACTATTTTAGTATCTGGGTTCTCCTGAGAGAAGCTTAAATCTCAATTACATTTCAGTTTGATACAAAGTAATTACCTGTGAGAAAAGGTTATTATTTCAAAAGTTGCTCTAAGGAGTCCTCAGAACTGATGCTAATTCACTTTTGACCAAACATATCCCTAGGGTAAATTGCTTAAATAAAGATATACTGACAAATATTGCTCCGCATGTCAGCCATACTTACAATATCGAGGAATGTGGTAATGTGGTGTTATTTGACACTGTGACCTTTACTCAGTAGTAACTGCATATGGCACAATGGGTATCAGCTCTTACACAACACGACTAAGACCATTTTAATTGTTTCCCTAGATTCTTCTATGTATAAAAACTAAACAGTAAATTTAGGATGGTTTCCCCCTCACTCCCTCATCTCCCAGCCACATATAATCCAGAACACAGAGCTTAAAACTCCAGCTGTTTATGTTCTGCAAAATGCACATCAGTCAGAAGGGAGCAGGGATTTGGCATTTCCATTTTATTAATGTACCTTTTATGGGGAGGAATGGCAGCTGTAACCGAAAAAAGCCCATGTAAAAGATAAATGATAAGGAGAGTGATAGGTGGCAACATGAAAGAGCAAGAGTTGGAACAACTGGAGGAAGCACATACATCCGAACAGCATCCGTTTAGGTATTCTCCACTTTCACGACAGTCTTTTTCTTAGTGTCTTCCCTACATTTCCCCAATATTTCACTGGGTATTGTTGACATGGAGCCAACTAAGCGTTAAAAACAATCCCTTACCCCCAAACAGTAAAAGCAGAATTCACAACAGGTGCAGTGACACAAAGGCATCATCCTCGATAGAAGGCAGTAGACAGTACCTGAAGGTTTGGCTATAAAGTATAAACAACCAAAATAATTCTGGAATACGGATGTGAAATGAGGCAATACTCAAGCTCATAAAATTCCTGCAAGATTCATATCCTCTAGATAATTTTTATCTATCTGAATAGAAAGAACAGAGTCAGTGTGTATGTGCTCTGCTTTTAGTGCTTATTTTAGGCAGGCAGTCAATGTCAATGCAGTAACGAGGGTGAGAAATGCTGTAATTTTCTTTTGGCATCAGCACACAGGTCAGGTTGCATTGTCATTGTTCTACCACTTTCCCTCATATTATATATGTTCACATTCATGCTGAGCTGAAACTCAGCCTCAAAAAAATAGTGGAATAGGTGAATTTTTCTTACTGCTGAGGTCCTATTGAGAATAGAAAAGTAGATCTACTCTGCTTGGTTGTTTCTTTAGTTTAGAAAAAAAAAAAGATTTGGAGGGTACTTATGATAAAGGTAAAGGTGAGTACAGTGGAAAACGTAAAAATGGTGGTCTTTCAAACTTCAAGATATAAAAAGATTTTTTCTACCTTTCCTTTGAATGAGATGTAATGTCAGGATTTTGCCCCCTTTGCAGAATTACTTTGTCCTTTGTCCAAACTGTTAGAGGAGTTATTTCTATTCAAGTTTGTAATCACCCTAGTTCATGCAACAGGCTCTTTCAAATATATGCAGTATTCATCATTATCTCTTCTGATCTTACTGTGCAATGTTGCTGTGCAGCAGTCAATGATAACTGTGCTTCTGCCCCGGATGGTTTCCTTCACCTGTGAGCAGGATGAATCTTAATATATGGCCCAAGTCTGGAAGTCTTAAAGCAGCTAACTTTAGACCAGTAGTTGGTATTCCTGTTAGCTAATTTAAAGCTAACTCGGATATGGCCACAGTGCACTGCAGCCATTGTAGATATCTTGCAGCCATCAAGCTATTAGGTCCTATCAATGTCAAAACAATTATGCAGCTGGAGTCTGGAAGAACACTGCTGTCCTGTGATTGTCCCCCAAAGTACTTGTTTGGAGGTCGCTTAACAAGGTATCGTGTTGTCTCGCTGTTAATTTTTTCAGCATACCATCATAAAGCTTCTCATTCATACAGGCAATTGATATCACAATTTAGGTATGTGGTATCTTCATCTTTTTGATCGAGACATATCATAGCCATAACATTTTCCTTATATAGCAGTGTTGTTGGACTACGTACGTCTGCTGCTATCAGGATAACCACCCTGTATGGTTAAAGAGAAGATAACAAATGACTGTTGCTAAATAAAGAAGGGTAGAAGAAATGGGACCAACAATAGAGCTGGTATAGAAATTGTTACCATAGCAATCTCTTCAGATGAGCTAGAGAATGTTTAATTGCCAAGCCCATCATGGTATGGTTTATAACTTGATTACTCAACTCACAGAGGGGAAGTAGTCATGGGGCATGCCTCAGAAATCTTATTCTCATCTGGGCTCCAAATGTGAACAGCCAGATTCAGCTTGACATGATTAGGAATAGCAGAGATGTTTTTGTCTAGACTGCAAGCTCTCTGGGATAGGAACCAGGCTTTTTATTATTTGTCTATAAAGCACCTATTTTGGGTAGTGTCCCTGAGCATCTAGTATAAATAATGACTTGGAGATAATGAAAACTAACCTAACATAAATCTGTGCATTGGTGAGCAAACTATTGCAGTTTATTGAGAGGGTTTTGCAAGCCGAGGTCACCATACTGGCACACCATGCTAATTTACTATGTGACATTTTCTTCCCCCTGTTTCTGACACCCATAGTCTTGCACCATTCAGATCCACTCAGAGTGCGGCTGTGGGGCTCCTTTCTTATCCTCCAGGTAAGCCAGGACATCCATCAAGTGGTTCCTACTCAGGTCTATCTCAGATTTCATTTTCAGAGTCTCTCGCAGCCTAGCCTTTCTGTATCCAGAGGACAAATTCTGTCTCTAGTATCTAGATCCCTAATAACACCATTTGTTGAATGTACTCTGATGCTACCTCCTACACTTGGCAGGCACTCCACAAACATCCACAACACTGTCTCATTCCTTCCCTTCTACACCCTTTCTAATATTTTCTCTTGCTTATGTGTCTACAGAAGACATCCCAGTGAGTAGCCCATAGGGGTGCCGTTGAGGTGATGATTATATTCTCAGTTTCCAAGCGCATCTTGTCTCTCCATATCCAATTGACTGTCTTTCAGTGTATGTACTTCTGGGGTGTAGATTTGTTCGATACCTAGCACAGAAAGGGCCTAACTGGTGCATGTATTCTGAGAGTATGTGTTACATAATGACAGAGAAGTACAAGTAGTGTTCAGCCTTTATGTAAAATTTCAGAAGGAGTCTGTTCTACATGACAGTGAAGACTTGTTAGATTTATTTAGATGCAGTCTGAAAAGTTAATAGGAATCAGGCTGCTTGGCCCAGCTTGCTGACAAAGTCAAATCAGTCTTCCCTAATCCACCACAATAGAACAGTAAAGAAGAGCATAATTCTCAGGTGTCAGTTAGGTAATTAATAGACAGTCAAAACACAGTAGTAGTGATTATTTATGTGGTGGCATGAGGCAGAAACAATCTGCAGCTGATGCACATTACACACATCCCGCAAAGTATGAAGTACTACACCCTCCAGGATTTCTGTACCTGAGCATGCTCAGTTGCTCATAGCTTTTCATCAGTTACCTGGCCTCTTTGGATTTTTGTAGTTTCAGTTTAGAAAAGCCCTGTTTGTTTTGCTTGCTAGATTTTCTAAAATTCCAACAATCAAAGTGTGCCATCAAAATTTACAGTTTTTTACATTTTTACATCACTTTTTTACAACACACTTATATCTTCTGGACTCTTCTTTTGTTACGTCCGTGAGTGCAAAATTCACTGTAGCACTGGGAGCAAGTCCCACCTGTGCTAAGAGCACATCTGCTCCGTACCAGTTTACTGCTTTCACCACCTGCATCCATGTTACAGAGGAACATCTGGATACTATTACAATTATAAAAGGTGCAGGTTTTATTCTCAGTGCAGGATTGGACTCTGATTTCACAACCTTCCTCGAAGAGTGAAGCTCAAGTAAATACATCCTGTCCCATTTATAATCAACATACACTTAACATCAATAAAACATAATGGATCTTTATGTTAATTATATCTTCATCATCATCAAGCATAATTGAGGTAGTATTAATAATCACTGTTGCTAAAGAGTAAAACTATGAATTCAGCCCTCATCATCTGTGAGAGAATTGTGCTCTTTATGTCCTTTTCTTTTTTCAAGTAGCAAATTGGTCGTGGATTTCTTTATGTCACAGGGAGAGGAGAGATGGAAGTCATAAGGCTAACTGGGTCTTGCTGACTTGAGTTCTGTCACACAGAACAGAAGCAGAGACTATTTATAATCCTTCAGAATTGTTTATAGAATCTATTCCTACTCTCCCCACCCAACAAACAGTAGGAAAATGTCCTCTGTCTTTGATTTGCATGTGCAGTGAGGTACAAATCTGTTCCACAGTCATGGCCAGATAAGGGAATAGACCGCAAGATGAATATGTGAAAGGGGACATGGAATGGAAAATGGAAAAATCAAAAGTGATTTAACAAATTCCAACTGGGAAGGAGTATGAAGCTGTACCTGCTGCATGTGCTTCCTGCCTCTTTATGGCAGTATTTTAGAAATGTGAGAGACTGTTACTTTGCCAGAATGGACAAGGAAGTATAAATATAACCACGATGTGAAATCCTTCAGGCATTTTAGCTCGTTTACAAATGTGTTCACACCATTTTATCAGTCAGGCATTGCTAAACAGGTGTGACCATTTCCTCCTGACATGCTTTCCTTGTTTCCTCCCTGTATGAGGAAACTCAAACTTTTTACTTCTGGCTATGGTTATTTAAATACATAGAAGAGACACAGTTTATGCAATACAACTGTGCACCTGCTGAGTAATGGATTAGTAAAACCAGCATATTATATATAGGCAGAAGCTAGGTTTTATATTACTTTTTGAAACACTGTATTTCCAAAATAGTTTATCACAGCACCAGATGATCAAATCAGCTATAACCTATCTGTGATATTGTGTCACTGCAGAGAGAGAACATTCTTTGGAAATAACATTTTCTGGATGTAAGGATCAAATCCTGAGCTTCCAGAGATGTCTGTACTCAGGCTGGAGAGTTACATTATAGTTTGGCACTGATCTTTTTATCCTCTGTAATTTTCAATTAAGGGTTTTGTTATATGGAAGATAATGATAGTGCATATATTCTGCTTTCAAATACATTCACCCTTCTGAACTGTTTCAGCTGTCCTCCTCCTTCCAAGGTTTTATGTACATCATCCAGACAGCTGTCTCCCCTTCCTCTTCTGTATGTAATGATAACACTCTCTGCTAAGATATGTACCTTTATACTGTCTGGGCCTCTGTCTTTTCCACTATTTTCTGTCTCTCAGACATCTTCTCTTTACTCTTATTCCAAAACATGGACTGTGGTGTATTTGTATGGGATGTGAGGAGGGAATTCTCTRTTTGAAAGACTTCATTTTTCAATTATATCAATGAGGTCTACATCAGTTATATATAATAAAAAATGCTACCCTTGTCCATTAACTGTGCCTTAGATGGCCATGGCTTTAGTGACACTGTTTTCATCCTAATCAGGTTCAAATGTAAATCTGTTCAGAGCCTTCAAAAAAAATCTTTTGGCTAATTTCTTCAGCTAAATATCTCTCAAAAGCAGAGCAACTTCCTCAACATGACTCCATATCATCTGCTTCCCTTCTCTGCTCAGATGTTCTGATTACTTCCACTACATATAAATTTGGCCTTCTGTTTGAATTCTGAATTCATTCCTCCTCTCAGCATGTATCATATGTCTCCACACCAAACATGTATGCCAGTGTTCAGATTTGCTTTAGCCATAATCCTATCTGTGGTTGGTTTTGTCTTCCCACCTTTCCTAATGCAGCTTCTTTATATATGGCTTTCCATGYTTCCCCCCCTTCAAATTCTAGCTTGTGCAGAGCAGCGCTGTCTAGATTCTCTCATATGCAAGAGAGCATAACCACATCGCCCACGTCCTCAAACAGCTCAAATGGTTCCCCACTCAACTCACAASTTGCTTCAAAAAAAGTATTGCATTTTAAAATTGTATTGGGATCATTCCAGCCTCCTGCATGGACATCTTTTTCTCCCTTCTTTCCCCTTTTCCGCTAATAGAGGCCTGTTATCTACTCTTACACTCTTCAATATTTGTCTTTCCTCATTTCATTTCTCTGGATCATGGATTTCCACCCATTTTCAAAAAGTCTTTCAGCACCGATGCAAATAAAGTGATACTAATTTACACCATTTTCTTTCCATCTTTGTCCTGGATTTTCTCTTGTGGTTTTACATTTCTGAAGCCTCAGTATTTTCACAGTAACACCTATTGTTGTGAAGCACCATCTGGGATATGACTCTAATGAAAAAGGAGATACAAAATAACTTGGGTTTGGAGATATGCTGCTGAGAAACATTTGCTTAACCATATGGAAATTGCATTTCTCTAGAGTGCAGACCTAAAGCTGAAACAGTAGGGATGTCAAGGCAACTCCCTAGAAAATTAAGAACTCACACAATACCTCTTAAAAAGTCTGTCACTTTTCCTTTTTTAATGGAGAAGTTCATTAGCAAGTTAATGAGAAATGGCACTTTGAAGATGCTCTGCTGTAGCTTCACTATGTTCCCATTTAAGTCCTTAGTAAACTATATAACTTTGAGAAGTGTTATGCCAATGTTGATGTTTTTTATAAGTCCACCCTAGAAATCCAAGGTGATCATATTCTAAATCATTGCTATTCTTTGTGAATTAGATGGAGGATGTAAATGATGTGCATAAATGTTGCTGTTTCAGATCACGAATTGTGAAATCCTAATCAGAGAAAGTTTGAATGAATTTAAAAAAAAAAAAAGCTCTTTATTGGGTAGGATGTAAGAACTGAGTCACAGTTTGCTTTGTTAGATTTTTGGGGTAGGAAGGGATGTGGGTTTTGTTTGTAAATAGAATTTTATTTCACCCACTGGAGGTAGAATTATGCAATTAAACTTTTTAAAAAGCTTCTGGCACAAGCATATTGCAGCACTGTAAAAAAGAGAAAGGACATTTCACACCCAGAAGTTATCCATATGGCCACTGACCACATGTTTGGTAGAGATGTGAACAATATGTCATTGGTATTTACAATTCCAGGTAGTTTTCTTGTATGCCATAAAAAGTAAATACTTAAGCAACAGTCTTTGCTGTGTAGATCTTTAATGGGTGTGGGAAATTCTCTTTATTTAGCCAGGAATGCCCATCATTTGCTGTCTTGGGAGATGTGTTGGCAACAGATGGGATCTCAAGAGCATTGTTTCGCTGTTATTCTGATTGTTAAAATGCAGTTCATTTCATTCCTTTTTTTTTCTTTCATGCAGCGGTGAGAGGGACTGTGGAAAATAGGGGGGAAAGTAAAGAAAGCTAGAGAGAAAAAGAGAAAAGAAAATGAAATTTGAAAGAAACAATGGGATGAGAATCCCAAGAGAGGTGTTGAAAAATATGGGACAATTGAGAGCAATAACTTTGGGTGGAGAATCCTGGCAAATATTCAGCACATACAGGGTACTGTAATGGCAAAAAGGGAAGAAATAAGAAAAGCATACCGCTCTGAGTTCTGTGGGGATTTTTTAATCCTTTTTCTTCTCCTTTACCTAATGTGCTAGGGATCAGTAGACACGGGGTAGTGGAAAACATACTGTGGGACCATGTTAACGGAACTAAATGCAATAGTGCAAGACATGGCATTGCCAGAAAGTGGCAGCTGACTTGGTCTTCCACGCAGCTGGACAGATATGGTACCATGTGCAGCTTAGCAAAACAAATTTTTGGTTAAAAACCTTTGATTTAATTCTTCTTTGGGAATTTTATTTAAGGATGTCCTGGGAGGATGTTTGGAGATTCTATTGTTGTTCAGCATATGGCATGCTGCCCACATCTGTGTGAGGTTTTTCAGCAGAACCTTAACACTTCCAAACAGATGTTTCAAAAAAATGACTTTTCTGAAATGCAATATGCAAAGGTCTGACTATATTTTTGTTACAAAAGTCAAACAGATTGACGTGTTGAACAAGGAAGATAATGTTTTGAACCTAACACAAGAGGTAATCAAAAGCATTAGTTTAAAAATCCTGTCAACCTCTTTTCTTGTTTTTGCCCATAAGCCTTGTGAGGAGAGCCCTTTCCTTCTCTTCTCCACAGGGAAAGTCACGAGGAATTTTGCATCAGACAACATGAAAAGAGATAATACTTGAGCTAACATCAAGGTGGCCTCACTATTTCAAAACTGTATCAGTTGCGTACAATTTACGTAGCATAAAATTATGGCTTTGATTTCTCAGTATGGGAAGTGATTTGAGGACACCCCCAAATGCAATCTGTCCTTCACTGTTGAATTGATTTTCTGTTTTTTAGACTCCACGTTACCATTCAAGACGTGTCGATAACTTCTTTTTTTTGCTCTTCCAAACCTATTCTCTAATTTGAACGTCTGGCGACTGGGAGGTTTGAATATGAGCATTACCAGAAGTCTAGTGTTGTTTCCCTGTCCAGAGAAGGGAGTTTATATAAGACATACTAGGTGACTGACCAATTACAATGAAAAATGTGAAAAATTATTATGCTGAACAAGCATCCTTGCCCAAAGGAGCGATACAGTCTACCTCAGGTATTCCCAACAGGTGTTTGTTTAACTATTCTTAAAGATGTCCAGTGATGAAGACACCACAGTTTTTCAGATGATCTAGTCCAGTATAATATTTTAACATTAGAAGGATTTTTCCTAATGCTTAATCTGAATTTCCATTGCCACAGTTTAAATTTATGGAGGTCAGACTCTTCCAGTCCTCTTTGTATAGCCTTTTACATGTTCAGAGGTTGTTACCGTTCCTAACCTTCCCACCCCCCATCACTTTCTAGAGTGTTTTTCATTGGGCTATATACCTCTAGTTCATTGAGTCTTTCTGTGATCATGCTTTCAGAATCACTGATCAGCCTCATTATTTTCTCTTCACTATCTCCAATCTGTAACTGTACTCTGTAAACATGTCTTCTTGCTTGTGCTTCTGTTTCTACATTCTTGTGTTTACATTTTTTTGCAACAGCATGGTATGGCTGACTCATATTCAGTTTGTGATCCACAATAAACCACAGATACTTTTCTGTAAGTGTCCATTTGTCTGGTGTGCCCGTATCTGCTTTAGCTATGCCATATTTTGAACACCATCTGAAGTAGCAGTTCCATTCTGATATTTTCAACAGAGTTGGTTCATTTTTTCAAAAGCTTAGAAAGTAATGATGAAGTATTTTTGTGGTCAGGCATATTTTGATTCATATCTGACTCCTTTCCTGACTTTCCCTCTCTAGTTTTTTGCGTCCTGAGGCCACCAGTGCTTAATGATTACAAATGAAGTTAAAATATTTGGAACAGAACCTGAGAAGAGGCTTATTAAGTACCTTAAATTTGATCATTCTCCTTAAGGGATTTTATGATGACATGCCTGAGGACTACTGAGAATAAAGGACCACCTCTGTTTTCTAAGTGCTTTAAATAGGCCACAATGATTAACCTACTCTGTCTTGTCCTAATTGTTTTCTCAACTGATTGCTGCTGGGTATTATTGTTTTTTGATCTTTATAGGTTGGACCCAAATAGTTTTGAAATAGGTGCTCAGGAATGGGTCATTCTGAGAGAGGCACACTCGATGGAAGTACCTCCCCTTGCTTGTTTCTGTCAYGGTTTCAGAAAACTCTCCTCATTCCCTGCGTCAGGGTTTTGTAAGTCCTTGTTTCATTTCCAATTGGCCATCTTAAACCGTTCAACAACTTTTGCTAAACATGCTGCTTTGGTTTATGCTTTGAAGATGGGAGTCAATCAATGCTGCAGTAACTGTCAGTTGTTGCTAACCAATTAATAGGATTTCAGGGGAAATCATGAGGACAAAGACTAATGGGTTCTCTGCCATAGTCACAGGTCTTCTGCCTGGAGCTTGCATGGTGTTTGGAAGACTGTGTGACTGGCACTGGCAGCTGGTCAGCTCAGGGGTACTTCTCTGTGATCTTGACAAGGAAAAGCCTTTTTAGTAGGGTCAGGTAATCATTACAGACATTCTCTTGCTTACTCTTCTCTATTATTTAGGGGAAAAATGTTATTTGATAGTAGTGAATCATGCTCAAAGTCTTTTCAATACTTGTCAGTTTAATGGATAGCCATCTCTCAAACATGGTACCACTGTGTCCTGTTGACCCAGTGTGAACAAACCTTATGGTTAATTATCTGATGTGTGTCTTGCAATGTTACCAGCCATGGTGCATCCATCCTGAAGTCTTGGGAGTAGCTGCTGTTACTGGACTAGCACTGGGCTAATTCTGCAAGTTTTTTAAGGTCTGAAGTTCTTTAAGTTCTGGAAAACGTAGATGGTAGTGATAGGCAGTACTTCTTCCATGAGCCCCATCCTGGTATGTCTGTAGTCTGCAATTAGCAGTTAGGGACATCTCTGCACTATCTTACATTAGCAGGTTGTAGCACTTCCATAAAATGTTTTTGAAGATTTTAAAACACCGGTTTTGAGCATGATGCTGTGCTGCTGCTGTTTGGCACAATGACTGCTGTTGCATTGTGTAGATAAATGGCTTCCCTTTACTAGCTACTAGCTTACTTTACTGTTTGAATTTCAGCTGCAGCTGAAATGCAGAGGGTAGCATTTTAGCAAACTGTTTGCAGTAATATTTGGAGAATGTGAAGTTGAAGCAGAGATGACCTCAAATCCAAGGAACTCTTGAGTCCTACCTAGTGATCAAGGTCACCTTTTCTGTAACAGCATGACAGTTCTGGCAGCTCTTGAGACTGTGAGAGCTTAATTAAAGCCAGTGCAGAAATTGAATGGAAGAAGGAAAAGAACTAGACAAGACAAAGATATTCTGTATTAGCTGAACATATGCTGATCTCATCGCCATCTACATATGATGTGTAAAATGGTAATGAATATCATGTATGTTTATCATGGTGAGACAGTATGGTGGGCATGTGAGGGACCAACCTAGCAAACAGTGGACATGAAATAACTTTTATCTGCATATACAGAGGCGGCTGCCATCACTGTGGGTGGAAGAGCCTGTGGAATTCTTACATTCCTAAGCAATAAACACAATAGTATACACAATATTCCCAGTTTCTTTCTATTCAACTCCTTGCAACTATAAAACATAGGATAGGAGCTCTCTGACTGACCTGCTGTGACTCGGTTTGAATCATTTCACTTCTCTTTATCTCTGTTTTTCCTCAACTTCTTGTTCATTTTATCCATTAAGCTTTAAGTTTTTAAAACAGGAACTTTCTCTTCCTGTGCATATTTATCTTGTGCCTAACACAACAGCCTCGATCTTGGTTGAGGCCTCTTGGTGATACCAGAATACAAATAACAATAGCAGGAGCAGCAGAAGCAATAACAAAGTAGGTGGTTTAACCTTTGATGGTCTTTTCCTGAGACATCTCTAGATACTGGAATACAGTCACTTATCCATTTTTTTATTTTTCTCTCTGTGGTGACTTTGGGTTGGCATATTGTCATACTGCAATAACAAGTCACCAGCAGCCCATGCATTGGCTGGCTCTTTCAGTCACTGATCATTTTTTATTCCATGTAATTGCCTTTCGTTTGCAGTTGTTATTTTAAAGGTGACCCCTAACCCTGCTCAGGGAAAGAAATAATGGATAGATTGAGGTCTGAGGCTTTCTTAGTATTACTGCTCAGAGCAAGTGAATATTAGCAAGGGCTGGTACTGCTGCTCATCTGCACCTGCATGGAAGAAAAACTTGAAGGCTAGGGTGTGGTGGTGGTGGGTGTATTTTTTTTCCTGCTCTCTCTCCCACCCTTCTCCAGCTGGTCCCTCATCCTGCTTCTCTCTTGTATTTCAGTTTCTCCTGTACTCATTTCTGTTGTGTGGAATTTGAGGTTTCTCAATACACATTCCCTGCCCCCAGCCAGCACACTCCCCACGGACGCAGCTTCCTCTCACACATTCCACACTGGAGCATACCACTCTGGAGGCAAAGTGGGCTCAGGGAAGAGTCCATCCGAAGCCTCTCTGTCCCAGGCTTGCTCTGTCATCGTCCTCACCGTGCGAGAGCACTTTCACTAGTGAAAATGCAAAGATAACAGTTCTCATGGCACTGTGAATTAGAAATTCCTGAAATATTTCCAACATCAGCCAAAAGAAAATCAGGGTGATAGGAAACAAATGGTGACAGGAAGGCAACAGGGAAATAGGGAAGGGAAATTTAGGGCTGTATAGGCTAAGGCAAAAAAAAAGAGAGAGAAAGAGACAATAAAGCCAGCAGACAGGAGAAAAAAAAAGCAGAAAGAGATGAAAAGCTGAGAAAATGTGAGGGCAAATCAAAGAATGAACAAATGAACCACGCAGGCTGTAAAATGAAAGAGAATGAAATTAAGTGCATGGAACAAATATTCGGATAGTGATCAAGGATAGAGAGCAGATGCTGAATATGAGTGAGAGCCAGAAACACAACAGGGATTAAAAAAATCTGTCAGAAGATTTGGGTAAATTCTTGTTCAGTTCATATTT
The DNA here is from genome assembly GCA_030449065.1 of Oceanodroma leucorhoa. Taxonomy (NCBI): domain Eukaryota; kingdom Metazoa; phylum Chordata; class Aves; order Procellariiformes; genus Oceanodroma; species Oceanodroma leucorhoa. The sequence continues at coordinate 23,543 of JASVER010000048.1, forward strand.
GGTTTGATTTGAGTAACCCATCCCTCATTTTCATTTCAGCTTGTCTACTAGGAATCTAGTGTATCCCACAGCAGATTATTTTATCAAGGGCTGTTGCTGGGTGTTTTGCTTCTTACTGCTTTTTTAATCAGTAATAATCGGGCCTGTCATCCGGGTGGGTCCAGGATGTAAGTGTTGTGACCTTTGTGGGAGAGGGTTTCTTCTATCGCTTAATGTGTTTATGTTTGAAATCTATGCTCAAACACACGGTCATCCAAACCTGCCCACATCTCGGAGCACACTCTGTTTCTGGGAAGTCTCKTGTTGCTGAGTATCGTACCGTCACTCCCTATGCCTACCCTGCGAGGGGGGAAACCCACAGGAAAAAGAATCGGTGTGCTGATGTGTAACTTCTGCATTAGGAAAGGTCGTTATATAGCAGTTCAGAGCGGCACAATGAGCAGCAAAAAGAAACAGGCAGAAAGGAACCGAGCCAAATAGAAGGGTTTCTCCCTCATAAAGTATTAAAGACAGATACCATATAAAACTTCATTTATGAGCTGCTCCCAGTTACAAACCATCTCTAGATTGGCAGCAGCACCTTTACCATACTGCTTTTAATAGAAGCTGTCTTCCTTTGGTACTGTACCTTTCCATATGAGCTTGAGGGGAAAGTAATTTAGTTTAATAGCAGCCACCCTCATTTTGAAGCAGGCCTTGATTTAAAGCCGGAAGTAATTAAATGTAATGAAGCCCTTAGCTTCTGCACTAGGATCAGAGCCATGTTGTTCACAGCCATACTTACACGTCCTTGTTGCTAATGTGTCACTAGTCTGTTTTTTCCAATCACTCTGGCCTGTGTTTTTAATTCCTGCTGGCCAGACTGTGGCACAGTATCTGTGAAGGTTAACAGCTTTACAGTAATGGTCTGAAAACAGAGGGAAGGCTCATCTCAGGACTAGGGCGTTTATGAGATTTCTCTTATGATCTAAATACGTTTTTTTGTGCTCTATTTCTTTTATTGGTTTATGTAGCAGTGGACTGTCAGTTCCCAACTCTAAACAAAAGCCTTTAAGGCAATAATTCCCAAATTTCCGTTTCAACAGCAAAATCAAAAATAAAGCTTGCCTTTTAAAGGAACTTGCATGCTGCTGACTATTCCTTCTCCTTCCCCCCTCAATAATTTCATCAGATTTCTCTAGGTGTTCCCTGGGTGTTCTCTGGGTGTCCCTTGCTCAGCTTGGTATCTACATGGCTCCTTCTTCTGTTTGGCTTGTTAGCACTTCGGGGCAAGGAGTTTGGAAACTTCCTGAAGTCATTGGGAATTGTGCCATTGGCTTGAACAGCGACAGGCTTTTTAACCTTGTGTTAACTCACTGGTAACAGTAACCAAACAAACCTCTCAGTGTCCCTTTCAACTTACCAAGATCCAAATATCAGATGTAATGTGTGACAGAATCCCAAAAAGAGGGTCATCAAAACAAGCGAATCATACAGGAATGCTGTGGGATCCACCCGCCAGTGTAAATAACTCTGTGACCTCAGTTTCATTATTCTTCCTTTCTGATGTCAATAACTTCCCACCATAAAAGTGTACCATGAAATGGAAGACATTTGAGATGTCTGCCTACCAGCATGGCTCTCATATTCAGAGGTTAAGCAAAAATATATTTTTCAGTAATATGCATGAATAGATATATGTGCATTTATAYGCATACTGCATACTGCAGTATGATACTGACTTTTATAAACTGTTATTTTTAATTTTTTAGAATGTTCTATTAAAAGCAGGATCACACAAAGGGCTTTTACTGCAGAGACTCAGGAGAGCAACCTCAGCTATCTTTCCCTTCCTTCACCCAATGAATCTTGGCTAGCCAGTCCTAGGAAGGGTTTTTTTTTTTTTCCATATTGTAATCATTAATAAGGCAGGAATAGAACAGTGCCACAAACTCTAATTTCATTGCTCCCCTAAATTGACTGTGTTGATTAGTTTCCCCTTATCAGGCTATCCTCTAAACAACACTAAGAGTTTCTTCATGCAATTACTAGAAAAGTACAGTCCCAATATTTTTAAAAAGAAGCTTTACTAAAATTACTCCATTAGGTTGAGAAACTGGCTTAGCAACGTGTTACACTGCTGGGGTCAGCAACCTTTTATGAGTGGCCAGTACCCTATTTTGGTCTCCAGTGCCAAATTGGGTATTTCCTTCTGAAGTTAGAGGTGAAGTATGCAAGTAGATCAGAGCTAATCGCAACACCTTTCTTCTGGCAAGGCAGCACTTCCAGGTCCTGTTGATTTCCAGATGGGCCAGCTGATGGGTGTTACGGAGACTCCACATGGAGCTGAACTCAGTGGAAGCTAGAAGCTGCTACTTTCCATGGATACCTCTCTTCAGCTTTTGTAACTTTCAGCTCTCAGCCACACACTAGCCTTCTTACATGGTATTCACAATTGATTCATGTGCTCCCTTTTTTGGCCATGAGTGCCATGGGTTACTGATCCCTGTTTTTTTTCAAGTAATTATTTTTGCATGGTAATGGGTAGGAGAGTGTGCATATACTAGTGTCCTGTTTGAAAAAGTCACTTTTTGGAGCAGTGTTAGTGTCGGTTGACATTCACATAGACTGCCTGTTATGCTGCATGTTATTTTAGCAGACTTCTTGCTACCATCTTGCGTTCCTTTGCCTTATTCCTTTACCAAAACAGGCCAGTCTCTTTACTTGCCATACTAGAACAAAGCTGATCAAATGGTACTTACTTGTTTAGATGCTGACGGATAGCAAAGATCATGCCCTTCGCAGTAGCACGGTACTAGGGTCAGTTTCAGGCCAAAAAAAAAATGTAATTATTGCACTGTGGCCCAAATTTAAATGAACTTGTCTCATTTACTTAGTGCCTGCTTGAGATTACAGCTCTTATAATGTAAGACTTAAAAGATGGCATAACTCTGCAAGGCATACATGTAGTCCCTAGATGCATATTCTATAGTATTGCTCATATTTAGATTTTTTGCCTTTTTTTTTTCTTCTGGCACAGGACTACACTTTAAATAGACTGTAAACTTTCTTTAGAAAATCCATGAAAATATATAGAGTTAATAAGGCATCCATGAAGCAAGAGCATTCTTCCTTTCTAGGTTTGGAATGATCCTTGCAAAACCTCATTTATTTCCCAGCAGACTTGTATATCTTTTGCATACATGCAGAACAATTACATTTCAAGGGAAGCGCTCTATTATGGCCTTGTTACTTGACAGATCTTCTTATTGTTTTTTCCACCATATGTAGAGATGCCTTTCCGATTCAGTAGATCCTGAAAGATCATTCGGAGGAATAACATCAAAGCATACCTTGCATAGCAGTGGAGACCCTTGTCTTTGAGACATACTTTGCATCTCTTAAGAAGTGCTCTCCACAAGGACACGTAATTGCTTATCTGACCTCCTGTAAACAACATGTCCCCCCCAACAGGCTCACTTTTCTGTCCTCACTAAATGTAGGAAGGCCCTGCCTGCCAGGCCACGGCGATGGCCCCTGGGCAGCACCCGACTGCCAGAGCCCCATTCCCAGCAAGGCACAGCAGACACCTACATGTTCACTACAAACATGGCAGTGTACGTGGCCTGGAAGCGCCCCCCATCTTTCTGGTTTCACAGTAGACCAGTGCCATGACTTTGTGAACACTGTGAATGGGAATTATACAGCAACAGATAGCATACTCTTTCAGTCATCTTCATCCTCTCCACAAAGAGAGCCGGACGCGTCTCGGGTATTGTGGGGGCAGCGCGCTCCACGTGCCGCCCCGCAGCCTCCTCTGCCCCCTCCAACGCAGCAGAGGCTATTGGAAGCTGTGGGGTTTAGGAACCTGCCCGAGCTATCAGGGGAAAAGTCTGGTCTCTGGCACAACGTGGCAGCCCCTCAGATGGGCAGCAGCCCAGCCCAAACCTGAAATGAATGCACAGCCAGAGGCATATGCATTTGCAGTTTTTAAGTTTGTGGGTAGTGTTGAGCTTTCAACATAGCGTGCAAACTTTCACTGGTTTTATTAATTACTTGTTCTCAAGTTTGCACATTTTATTATATTATGTTAAAATTTCTGTAAGAAGAAAGTATGTTTTTTAAACCCCTGTGGATTTTTACATTTTTAAACCCCTATGGATTACATACAACGTAATGATAAGCATTTATCAAGATATAGTTCTTGTAACATATTCCTAAAATCTGTCATGAAATCCATACATTTTCACAAAGTATACATATAACATGGGTAAACACATACGGGAACATAATAGCATATCCAGTCATATCTTGTCTCACCCGAACAATTTTAAGTGACAAATGGTGTTTATTCAAAAGCGATGCAAATTTTCATGAACAGTTTTATGCCTTTCATGAAATCTGTAAGTTGAAATATGCACTAAATTTCACAGCAATATTTGTGATATTATATACTATTTGTTATAGCCATGACATTATTAGCTACAATCTATTAAATGAAGTATTACAAATTGCAATCAAGGTAAATTTGATCTGATAAAATTAAGCTTACCATATGTAAAAACAGTTCTTAAAAATGAATGTATTGTCATATTTCACAGTTACCATGAACATCTATCTTTACTCCTCCAAACTGGAAGGCAGAAACCAAATAAGGGAAAATAAAACCCACCCAGCTCCTGTTCTCAAAGTAGCAACACAAAGCACCTAAAAATACTCCTCCATATGAGCATATTTTCTGTTTGGAAAAAAAATCATCTCCCTCTCTCCTCATAGCGCACGTAGAAGTCTCCGCACTTCTCGCTTACTGCACAGCTTTCCACCGGCTGCTATAAACTTAGGGAGGTTTGGCTGCTTTATCACAAGAAAGCACAGTATTTCGTTGAAGACTTTCCCGCACGGGCACTGTTCAGCTGCTTGGGCGAGAGCTGCTGTGCAGCGGGTGCCTCAGGCCGCCGCCGGGAGAAAAGACACGAGGAGGGCAGGGCTATCAGTGGCGGGGCTTCGCAGATGGGTAACGGTTCGTGGTGCAGCTGACGATGAAGCTGCGGCTGGCGAGCTCGCCGTACCGGGCCGCGGCTGCGCGCTGCGGCCCCAGCGGCGACGGACAGTGCCCGGCAGCGTCCCTTCCCGGGCGGCCCCGAAGGTTCCAGAAGGTGTCCCCCCGCCCCCGCAGTGAGGGGCCGCGGGGGCCCGGCCGCCAGACCGGCAGCGCCGCGAGGCCGGGGCCGCCCCGCGCCGCTCTCCTCCACAGGCCGCTCCCTGTGCGCGGCTGGGGGGAAGGGGTCGGCCTGACTCCAGGCGGGCTCTGGGGAGCGCTGTGGCAGCGAGGGCCGTACTGACCAGCCTGCGGGCAGCGCTGCCCCAGCTCGTTGGCGTCGTGGCTGGGGACGGCTCCCGGCCAGGGTGGCCTCGCAGCGCTTCTCTTCATCCTCTGGCTGCGTCCAGAACAGGTCCAGGTAAACCTGCCTTTCACCCGACCTGCGTTCTTCCTGTGCTGGAAGCATCGTCCCCGCCCAGTGCCGTGGCCTTGGTGCATGGGGCTTACGCTCACTCGGGGTTTAGTGCAGTGCTCTGGAAGCAGGAGGTGTGGGTGGGTGAGGAACATGCCGAGGGTTAAGCCCATCCTTTGCAATCTCGCCCAGCTGAAACTCTACTTTGCAGCTCTCCGGAGGCCCGTTAACGTGCCTGGAGCACGTGTGGCCTCGGGAGGTGGCTCCGCCATGGCAGAGGAGGGCCTCCGCGAGGCGAGGCGCAGGTGACTGAGCTTTGCCCCTGCCTCCCTGGCAGCACATGGGCGTGGGCCCCCGAAACCTGGGAGGGGTGCGTGGGTTGGGCACAGGCGCAGTTACAGAGAGGGGGCTTAAACTGGAAGCTGCCCTCAGGTCAGTTTGTCTTTTTCCAAAGTAAGTGTGTGGGCTACAACCCGAGTGGTTTTAGAGCAGAGGAGAACAGCATGTGTTTGATACCACGTCAGCATTGGTAAGAGTACTAGAAAAGGGCTATGTATATAGAGTAACTGGAAAGCAGGGGACAGGAGGGTTGTGTGTTCTTCCACTAGGGAATTGGGTTTTTTTTAAAGTGCGAACGCCGAAGAAGCTTTCTGCGAGAGGCCCCCAGGGGGCTCCTCACGGCGGTTCCTGGAACCGTGTACCAGGGCGCGGGGGGTCGCAGTCAGCAGGGCAGGCAGGCTGAGCAGGTGCTTGATACCTGATCAGTCTGTATGTATCAGGGCTGTATGAGGCAGACGGTGACAGAAGTGGTGATCCGTTCCAACATATTTACAAAAACCCTGTAGATCATGTGTTCTCTGACTGCATAAGTTTTCTGAAAGCAAGATAAATCATCTTATACCTGGGTCTGCTTTAGCTTTTTAAAAGAATGTACTGAGTGGTAAATATCTTAATAGCAACTACACGCAACCAGACGACTGATATTTTCATGATGATACAAGGCTGTCAGACCTGTTAAAAAAATCCGATAATCTAATCCCCTTAATAAATTGTATTAAAATCATATAGGTACATGATGCAAACGTTGTAGTTGTTTTCCCTGTTTATAGCGATCTTACAGCTGTTGCTTTGCTGGGATTAATTTGTCTCCAAGGGGTTTCAACACTATCCTCCCCAGTGCATTATGAGAGCCTGTAATGTCATGTAATCGGGGCCATATTATTTTTGTCGAAATCTCTGGGAGTGATGTAAGAGGAAAAAGGAAACTAGCTAACTCCCAACCATTTGACCAAAGGTTAAATTACTCTTGGCCTTCTCCCAGCTGGACCTGAAGCTTTTCAGTCAAACATTTGTTCTGCCCTGCTCAAAAAAATTGGATGCCTTTTCTTGTCTTTTCTCCCTCCCATGTTTTTTTGTTTGTTTGTTTTCTTTACCTATGTCACATGTTTTCTTTAGTGTTATGCCCTTATTTGTTGTGGAACACATCACTGGGACAACAGATGTCACCTACTGGAAGGTTTGACCTTTGGTTCATAATTCCTATAAATGCTATGGAATGCCATAGGCATTCAGACTAAATTCTAAGTAGGTCATATTACACTGTGCAAGAAAACTTGTTATTATTTTTATTGTCTGTAGTAGCTGCACAATTTCAGTCCAATCCAGTCCAAGTCGCCCCTAGCATGGCCCTTTATAACACTGCAGAAGCTGTTTATCTGCTTGAAAGATGCTAGAAAAACTCGCAGCAGCAATGTTTTGTAGGTGGTATAAAAGTCTCCCTGCAGACTATTCCAGACCATGTACAGTCTGAGAACCTTCCGTTAGTACAGAATAACTAGCATCTGTTGTGTGTGTATTCTCATGTCTGTTTCTACGTGCGGTGATGTATTCTGGTTTGGAATTTTTTTTTTACATTTGTGTGTACACATTTAAGGCAAAAGATTATAAGGTTTTCAAGGTTCTTTAGGCTGTTAGGTAAGAATCTTGATTTAATTGCAAAAGGCTGGTATTAAAGTGTTTTGTTCTATGTTATGAGCAATTAATGTCTGAAAAGATCAGAAAAAACATTGGTCTGGCCTTTAAGAAGTCTGGTTGCTTATCACCATTCTTTGGTGCACAGAATGGGTAGGGCTGCCACAAGAAGAGATTTCTAACTAGAGTCAGCTGGACTGAGACAGTCATGACAAGAAAAAATTATCTGGTGCACTGAACTATGAAACAGATTCAGAATGGGAACGAAGCAGGGGAATGAACAGGAAAAGAGGTGTATTTGTATATTAAGCCTTGATGAGAGTTCAGAGATGTTCAACATTTTGCAAAAGTTCAAACTATTTCTTAATGCATCTGACATGTATGCCTTCTTTTAAACGCTTTTCTGCTCATGTCTATTTACATGTTTGAAATACGGATTGACTTTTATTTCTGTAATCTATTATTAAAATCCTCGCTATTTTGAAAAACTGCTAAAAGTCCAAATCCCATTAGGGGCCAACTCAGAGATACATATTTTGGCTGCTTAAAGAGAATCATAATAAAAAAATGCTATTTATATACATCAGAGTAACAAGTGTAGATATTAGGTGGTCAAACAATGATGGTCATATAAAGAAACCTGATTAATAACTAAAGAATTGTTATAGTACTAATCCTGTCAAATCCTTTATTACACCAATTAATATATTCTAGTGTTCTCTATTTCCACAATGCTTTAAAAAGCAAAAAGTATAGAAGCTACAATCTATTTAGATGGTGGGTTTTTTCTTCTAGTTAAACCAATTTCTGAATGATAGGTTTGGATGGGAATCACCAGCAACTCTTACAGAAACATTAAGAACATAATTGAGGCTTGTGCATTTGGAAATTATACACGACTTATACATTGATATGCTACCAACTAATTTAAGCTTCCAAATAAAGTCACAAGAACTCACTACTAGTCATGTACCTTTTCAGATTATTTAGGAGAATCTTTCAATCCTTGCAACTGAAGCTGCAATTAATTAGTGTTACGTATTGCTGTTTGCTAGTTCATGTACTCTGTATGTGAGCAAAGATAGTTCAGAGGTTAATCTTCTTTTCCCTTAGCTCTGCTGGGTGGACTATGGCCACCCCATGGGAAGTAAGGGTTCAAAAGTGACCTTGCAAGTTGTGCTTCTTGGGAAGAAACAAGTTGAGAGTCTGGCTGGGGGATGCTCTCCACCCTTGGGAAGAACACAGCTTGCATTGCATCACTTGTTTGCACTGGCTTGAGCGTATTATTGTAGTTGTGAAGGCAGCTGAATTGTCTGTAGTACCTGGTACCTTCTAGGAGGCTATTGCACTGTAAAAAGAAAATACCAGGAGCTAAGAGCAAGCAGCTAGTGTGACTATGTGCAGTTTGTTCAGTATTAAACAGCAAAAAAGAGTACGGAAACTAGTAATAAAAGAGCAGAGAAAAATAACATACAGGCTGGCATAAATCACACTATGTAAGTGCTTACGTGAATAGGAACCAAAAGAGTAAGTGGCAAGAGGTTAGGAAAAATGTATCATCATTAATTATCTGATCTGTTTACAAAATTATTGGCATTTAGGATGGTGATTATCAAGAACTCGAAATGAACTTCTGTTTCTGCTTAAGTGTTTTATATATATATGTTTTTCTATAATTATAGCTTTCTTTTACTTAAAAGCATGCATTTTTTAGTTTTTTTTTAATTTTTACATTCTCAAGGCATTGTTGTGCCTGTGTTACAGTGCAGTTGTATATTGGCACCTTGATGTTTTGAATCCTCAGGATTTAACAACAATCAGGGTTCCCTGAGGGTAACCCAGCATGTTGCATACATAGTTACATAACTTCGCCATCAAATCATCAATAGTTCTGAGTTTAAAAAATGAAGCATTGAATATAATTTGAATTAATCTAGGTAAGGATGTAATTTTCAAATAAGATTCCTAAATCAGGAACCTGGGCAAGATTAATCTCACCCTAAGCTGATATGCCTATGCTGGAGGTGCTGACACCTGCTCTGTGGGTCTGATCTCCCATTGCTGTCCTAAGAGATCTAGTCAATAGGGTCAGCACTCCAGAGGACGGTTCATCTCAACTTAGAGCTTTAACCTGTATGCCACTGCTTGTGCTGGCTGGACCTCTGTTAGAAATGTAGTGGTCCATCACTAGACTCAATTTTTCAAAGGTTTTTAGTCAGGCAGCTACAAATTGATGTTAAGCACAGCCAGCCACAAACTGATGCCTAGTGGCTTCCTTGAGTTAAAGCCTTGCAGGTACCTAAATACCTATATATCCTAGGTTTTCAGAGGTGCCAGACACTGTCAGTTCCCAGTGGACTCCGCAGGGATGAAAAGCGCCTAAGTCCTCTGCAAGCTCACCTCCTGTTGTGGGGAGCAAATGCAGGAATGGGGAGAGAAAGGGAATGCAAGGGATTGAACTGCATGCATCCAAATAAAAAAAACCTGCAGCCTGAATGTGTCTGTGTATGTGTGTGTGTGTAAAAATAAGTAACTTGCAGGCATATCTAAGTATGGAGCTTGCCACTTGGCTGTGGAGAAACAGGAAACAACACACCAAAACCGCAGTAAACTGATACAAGTGCTGAAAAGCTCATTTGTCTACGGTCAAGCCCTGGTGAAAGTTGATGGTATTATTTATTAGCTGAGAGATCCTGCACTGAGTCTAAATATGTAGAAATGAATGGCTGGTGTGACTATGTGTAACAAGAAAAATCAGACCCCCCTACCTAAGATCTTAAAAGAGCATTAGTTCCAAAGAATTTCAAGGGCTTTCCCCAGCTCAGTTTGTCAGAAGTGAAAAGTATTTAAATTCTACTCAAACAGAGTTCTTCTGTAAGAGTATCATCAGTTCTCTGTGTATGTGTTTGCATGTATTCATTTTTCCTTTACAATAGTATAATTACAGCGTTTATATGCAGGAAACACGTCTCAGGAAAAAAACAGTACCAAGTAGAGCACTGTGCTGGGAGTCAGGAGATCTGTGCTTGGTCCTAGCCTTTACAGCAGATTTTCCTCTGTAATCTTGGGATGATTTGCTGCATTTGTTTCTCTCAATCAGCTCCTTGTCAGTAAAATGGTAATAATAATTATTTTCTTTTTTCCTGGCTTTTCATTTTACTTTTAGAACCTTTGAGGCCTAAACCAGGTCTATGATGTTTGTAGAGGACAGTGGGGCCATGGTTTTGATCGACTGCATACCAATAATCAGGTGATCATTTAACACCTTTTTCTTTTTTTGTGCCATGAAGGAGGACTGACAAGATGATGCAAAAGAAAGAAAATATTGTTGTCCCTGCAGGCCACTGCAGCTGAAATAACTTGATTTTATTATTAGTTTCAAAATGGATGCTTACCTTGTAACTGTAACTCCCTCAGCTCTTGTAACTTTGGTTTGTACACCATCCAAAGCCTATTTGTGTTGTAAATATATTCCATAGGAAGTGCCCATATTTGCAATCTCATGAAGAGAGGACAAGTTTCTTTCCAGGTCTGAACTTCTTGAACATCCCTGACATAAATAAGCAGCTAAAGCAAATTTATTGTTTTGGGTTCTGGAAATTCTGAATATTGTGTGAGGTTTATGTAGTTTGTTTTCTTATATGCAGAGGAACCTTTCCCTTTAGATTTCTAAAATAATGCCACTTAAAGGACAATTGCAGAAGGTTGTAGAAGAGGAGCTGTGCAGGAGACGTGATCAAGTGCATGTCTGGGAGTGAGGCATGAGCCTGTATGAGGTGTGCTAAGGACTGTGGGGGAAAGAGGAAGTGAAAGCCCATTTAAGCCACCTGCTCCCACTAGCCCTTCCCTTCCGTAAATTTCATCCTGGTTTACCGATTTTTCTCGCTGCTCAGCAGCATCTGCAGTTGCTCAGATACTAATTTGCCTGTGATTGCAACGGGAGATGGTTTGTGACTCAAGCTAAAGTAAGCAAGCATGTTTTCCAGAGCTTTAATAACATTCAAAGCAGGGAAAGACTTGACTATGGCTAGAAACCTAGCAAGTCTTTGTGATTGTTTATTTTTTATTTTAAAGGTTATAAAACATATTTGAACAATGAGTTCTGAATGTATAGTACATTTGCTGCTGCTTAATTTCCCAACAAAAATAGATTACAAAATTATTTTTTGTAAAGGTTAATATTTGTAATTGGAAAAAAAGCATGTTGGACTGGTTAAGATAGGCCGGTGCAGATGAGACTAGTAATGACTTACTGAACACTGGCTGCCGTGACTGAGTCCGGAAAGTCAGTTATGTTTGCTGTCTTGGTTCTGAAGTCTGAGTCCCCCAGGAACATAGTTTAATGAGGAGCTACTGCCCGGCCTGCCCAGTGTTTAATGGCAAAGCTGGGAAATACCAGCAGAGACTATATGCACAGTAAAGTTAAATATTCAGTGCTTTGCCTCAGCCAGAACCTTTAGAGAGGCACCATTTACTCCAAATGGAAGGGAGAAAGAAGTCCATTAGGGAGAATAGTGACGAAGAAAAGTTGACTGTCCTGAAACTTGGTATAAAAAAAAGACAAATTGGAAGAAGCCGATCAGTTTGTTTTCCTTTGTCAGGCAGAATCTTCTGGTGGCTCAACACGCTGAACTGCCCTATGAAATGTGGTTCTTGCTGCTGAACACAGCTTTCACAACTAACGCGTGACATCTACCTTTGTTCTTCTGAGCTTTCTGTACCAAACAGCTGAGAACAGCATTTGCAATGACTTTGGTTTGGTGACTATATTACTACCCCAAAGAAACAAATAGTAATACAGAGGAAAGCGTGGGTTTTTCCTACGTAATTTTTCAAAATTCTAGAAGCATCATGAAATCTCTTGGCCAGCCCATAATCCTAAAGCTTTTAGAAACTTTGAGCAAAATCCCCCCACCCAGACAGATTCTGCAGTCCGTAGTATGAATTTTGCCTGAAAAAGAATGGGGCCCCAAATGTTTGAAACTGCACGCTAGAAGGCTAGCTGGTAATTAGTCTTCCCAGAGAGGACATTGTAAAAACAAATCATTGAGCCAGTTGTTGCTGTTCTACCTAAGAACACAGTTAGTTAAAAGAGCCTCTTTGCCAAAACCCTGAGAGAGCTCAGGATGTTCTATGTGTTTTTAAAATAGAAATCAACCAGCAGCCCTGTCTTTTAGCAGAGCTTTGCACCAGCCCTTCTATAATACATGCACAGTTCACTACAGGGAAGAAAACAAGTTTGGCATTTTCATAGGAAAGAGCYGCAAGGTGATTTGAAACACTGAGAAACAGTATCTGCTGTGATTTTGTCATAGTATTTTTTATGTCTGTTATAATGGAATATGAAATTAACTTAAAACATTTGTCCCAGAGCCTTGGCTATAAAGTCGCTACAGATGCAGGAGATGAGAGCATTTTTCTGGGTCTTTTGAAAGGCATTGGGCAGCTGGAGTCTACTGTCATTTTCCCACTGGAGCAATCTGAAATGGTGGCATCAGAGAGGTTCACAAAGAAGGCGAATGTAATGGCAGTTGTGGAGAGGGTCAAATGTTCTGCATTCTCTAAGGAAACTCCTGTAAAAGTCTGTTGTACCAGTGGCATTTCCTGGGCATTTTTTCCCATAAATGTCTGGCAAATTGTGTTTGTCCTTGGGAGGCAAATGCTGCAAGGGGAAGACTGCTGGAGAAGCAGGGCTGTAGCAGAAGCAGAGCAGGAATTGCTCTGGGTTTTGCTGCAGTTTCAGTTATGGGAGTAGGTGGTTCTGTGTATATTGGTGTGATCAGAGGCCTGGCCAACTTACGAGTCCCCAGGAGCTCTCTAGCAATGTCTTAAGGTGTGCAGTATGCACTGGAGAAACATGGGACAGATTCTCAGAAAAGAGTCCATTGCTCCAGTTTAGTTTCATGCCAGGACAGAAGGGGCATAGCGTTCTCAGCAGCCTCACTAGACTTACTAGACTTGCATCCTCCCCTACCTTGGACGTGGCAGCCCCTGTGATAAGGCAATCCTGGTGCAATGCAACATCGTAGTGTAGGAGCTTTCCTTGTACTGCTCGGGAGCTCCAGGCTACTCAGGAACCACAGATCGGTAGCTCTATGAATGCCCATTTCTTTGTGGAAACAATTCTTCTTAATTCACAGCCAGGTTGTATTTAAAAGAGAATATGCACATGATGCTGGAAGAATAAGACTGAAGAGTATTTGGTGACTTTTCTGGACTTTTTGGGATGCTTGATTTGAATAAAGGCTGTCTGCTGGAGTCCCCATAGCTGTACAGCCTGGGGATAGGGCATCTCACTAGCCAGTTCTGAGTGAGAGCCACACTCTCATGGTGAATGAACGAGCTGGGAGTTGTGACTGGTGGCAGGACCATCAGATGCAAGGGGAATGCTTTAGCTGTTGTCCTTAATCTGCAGTTTCTTGGTGGGAGCAAGGAGTACCTTTCCATTCAGCATCCCTCCCAGAAACCTGAGTGTTTGTGAAGTTCAAAATTAAAAACTAAAAGGAGGCTTCTCTTGCCAGGCATTAACTGTGCTTTGAGATTGGATATCAAGTGACAAAGACTGTGGGAGAGGTTTTGGACCAATAGAAAGCTGGAAACAGCAGAAACTTAACAAGAGATCCTGCTCTAGGTCCCATCTTATGGTCCCAGGTGAGTCTGAGAAAACCAGTGGACCATGAGCTGGAGGCCCTTTTGCCAGGGGAGGCAGTACAAACACATTTTCTTTACGTTTGGCAGCAGGAGTGAGCTGCACACAAATGTCTTGCTAATTAAGCTGCTGTAGGAAATGGGAACTCAGCCAGGCGTACAAAGAGCAGGGAAAAACCCCGAAATGAAGCGAGTTAATATTAGCACAAATTACACCAACCTCATCATGAGGAACCATAAGGGAGAAGGAGAGGGGCTAAGCAAGGTCATGAAAAATGATCCAATTGAGTGTGAGTGCATATACACAAACGCATGAATACTTCAACAAAAGCTAGAGGTGGATTGTTGAGAAGCCAATGCAGCTAAGTTCCTGCTTTGTTACATAGATAAATTGCCAAAGGAAACATTATCCAAACAGTTCTACTTCAAAGGCAAAACGACAAGCTTTGGGGAACTTGCGGTACTTTCAATCTGGCCAATAACCAAGTGTAAAGTGTAAAATATACATGTTTAGGAAGTAGGACACATGCCGTTCAAGACAGGCCTTTCCCATGCTCTCAGACCAGTGCAGCTTCATTTGATGTGCAAATGCATGATGTGTGATCTGTCCTGGCAATGTGCTGCCTGCCAGCAGCACAAACATTTCACAAGCACCCTTTTGGGTTACTTCAGCCTGCTGTGTGCACAGCCTCCTTGGCAACCTCTGCAGCTGGAGCTTTTCTTACAGTCTGTTGCTGTTGTGGTTGCACAATCCAGGTTTATTTAGGAGGTCTCATCAAGAGACTCCAAGCAGATAAAAACACCTCAAAACCACTCTGGAATTGCAGGAAATGATGTTAGATACTAGGATTAAATGACAGTACAGGGAATGGTTGCAGTAATGCAGTGGGGAACATATCAGTAATGCAGACTTCATCGATCCTTGAGGCAAATTGTCCCGGCAGATGTCCCAGCCTTCCTGGGTGTTGGAGGCTTCAGGRCATTACAGCTGATGGCAAGGGCCCTCCATAATGTGATTATAAATGTCACCTGAAATCAGATGAAATTATGTTCCCTGCAGTGCTTCCTGGCACTGCAGGCACAGCCAAAAATGTGCTGTGCACAGTACAGGACAGCCTCTGCTGTTTGATGAAACACATTCTATAAACCCATGAAAAGTAACAGTGCAAATGCTCACCATATAGAAGCAATGGATCGTGGGTACAGTCCCTCTTTTCAGTAGTGGCTTGAGTGGATTTAAATTTGTTGATATCAGGAAAAAATAGTTGTGGTCTTTACGGTGCAACTGGGCTCTAGAGTACCTGTGCTAGGGGGATGAGGTTGGCTTTTAGTGAGGGTTCAGGATTTAGACTCAGCTGGCTGAACTGTTTTAGAATTAACTATTCTTATGAACCAGGGGCATGTAGATGTGCCTTTTCTCCCCCTCTAACAGTAAGCCAAGGGGATTAGGGACTTTATGCAACAACTCTGGTGACTTATCCCAATTGTACCAAGAGGCAAGTCACCCTTGGGCCTCTACTTACTGTCCTTGGGACAGATTCTCAGTCATATGTGTGTGCTTAGCCTCTAGGCCTCAATCTTAGATAACCAAGCACTTGGCACTGAGCGCTACCGCAGAGTAGCAGCTGTGGCTACACGCACAGCTCAACCTGCTCTTCACCACTAAAATGACTGAACTTGCACTGCAGCCAGCTGTAATAATCTGTTGCTTGTGTTAACCTTGAATTCCAGTGTGTCAGTTCTGGTCCTCTGAGAAAAATTAGGCAAGTGCTTATTGAAACCAGCATCCCAGTACTCCACATTGTGCTGTGTAGAAGAGGAAAGTGGGACCCCAAGCCCCAGTAGTAGCATATTCTAGCCACACTTTAGTCAAATGATATTATACCACTACTCTCACATCAGCCTAATCTATCCTTATAAATGGCCCAACTTCATGCTGAATTTCCCCACTCTGTGTCAGAAGTTCCTGAGCTTTCTGGCAGAGCCACATAGTTCCCTGATACCTGTGTGCTGTCAGTGGACACAGAAGATACAGTGAAGATACAGAAAGAATTAATCAAATACATGTTTAACGAGGATGAGGAAGAAGGATGTGTTCTATGCAGCTGTAGTCTAATGTGCTGAGAGAAGTCTGTTTGAATGAGTTGGGAATGCTGATGGCATCTAATAGCCACAGAGGCTTTTCCTGCTTCCTGATAGATACAGCACTGTGAATATCAGTCATTGTGGTATGAAGTTGTTATGAGAAAAATAACTTCCTGTGTTGATGGACTTAGCATGCAGTAAACGGAGATGTATGGATGCAAATGTAAGGTGGTTGTAAATGTAGCTCTCCAGAGCTCTAGGTGTGACATGCAGAGAGCCGTAAGTAAACAGTACGGTGTATTGCTTGTCTTTGACTTCCTCTCTAGCTAAATTGGTGCCCTGAATTCAGTGTTATTATGGGTTCTCTTTTTTTCCAGGACAGAACTGAGAAATAAGAGGGCACTGTAACACAGTGCCTCTGCATATGTGAGGCAAGCTTTTTCATCCTGACCTCTGTGGGAAGGAAGAGAAAGAGAGTTCTTTGTAACAGGGAACCAATAAATGTGTGACTTCTATTCAAGTAGTATCAATATCCATCGCTTTGTCTGAAGGCCACAGAACTGAAATTCTTTTTGCCTTTCGTCACATCCTTTTCCCGGACGAAATGCACTATTACTTCCAAACTCTCCCTTTACTACACCTGTATAGACATTTATTGATACATTTACTTTCACTGGCTGGGGCTCCACAGAGTGCTTATTTACTGTAGACTGAACTTTGTTCATTTCGTTAGATGACAACACTCCTTGTTTTCAGTGGGTTCCAGAACAACCTTCATTCATTTTACTTTCAGAAAAGCACTCCATTGCTTGTGCCTATGTGACTGCTTGGAGTGGTGAGACAGGTTGCAAACAGGTCAGAGAGACTGGGAATATGGAAAGTGCTAATTGTCCGCTCACAGCCCCATGGCAAGAGTGTTGTCCATGCCACTAGTTAAATAGAAATGAAACTCTGCTTAATATATTCCTGATATCCCAGACTTTCAGGAACAGTATTCCTTTTTGAGAATGCAGTTTCACCACTATTATTAAGTTTTATTCTCTTTTATCCCATCTGTTTTAGTCAAGTTACTTTATTTATTGTGATTGCCTATAGTGTTGATTAAACCAACAGTATTATTCTGTGACACTGAGGTATAACTATTGCTTGCCATACAATGAAGTAGCTTGGCCTTATTAACTGAGTAGTTACTTTATCTAAATAGGCACCATTTCAAAAGAGGAGGAATGCTGTTCCTGGCAATGAAAGTAACCCTGGAATAAAGGGATTGCTTGAGGGACAGTTGTATAGTACCTGGCCATGTGAATTTTACTGGCTGTCAAATAACATTGTCTGTCCTTTTCCCCTGTTTCAGCATTTTGAAATGAAAGACAAGTAGAATATCACTCCGTAAAAGATCTGAGTGTTAATCATCTCTGTGACTCATCTACTAGAGAAAGAAAAGGCATCATGATTTTTTTAAACATTATCCAAAACTCAAGCTGTGATGCAGCAGTTTGCTAGGGTGCCCCACTGGTTCTGATGATTTCAGACCTTTCCCAATAGCTCAACTTTATGACCATGAGGGCGAGGATGAACTTTGGCTATGACCTAGATCTGCAATTCACAAGTGTTTTTCATACAGCTGCAATAATATTCCAGAAAATGTAATTGGCCTTTTGCTTCATTCACTTTTGCAAATGAAAATAAAGCTACTGTGAGAGCAGATCTTTTGCTAAGAAAATATTTTTTTTAATATTTTTATAGCTCTGTCAACAATAAAGGAGTCTCACAGTCTAAAGTCTTTCTCTAAACCTTTTTAATGGAAAAAACTTCATAGAAAATATCCTTTTACTTTTTTAATAACATATAACTATATACATGATTAAAAACTGTAACAAGAAGCTGCAGGGACTGGAAAAATGTTTTGTTGGATCCATGCAGATGGTACATTTAAAAAAGGATTTCACAAATCCATGTACATCAAATGGAGCTGCGGTGACAGGGTTGAAAAAAATGGCAACTCTATGTTATTTACCTGAATGTACTGGGAATAAAGCACAGACATACAAAATACACAAAAAGAATACAAAAGAGTACACACTGTAAATGCTGTTAGCATAGGAAGTTTCTTTTTTAAGTAAATAGGAGAAAAGAAGTAAAATCTCCTTTTTCATATTTTATATTGCAGTTTAAAAGATAACTAATCTTTTATTTGCTGTATTTTGTTTTTCTTCACTCTGACATACACTACAGTAGAAGTATATGGCATTTGCATTTAACAACTCAGGAATATTTTGATTCATCTCCATGTCTGTGAATGTACGGTCATTTCTGAATAACATCATGTATACATATTGCTTTAAAAAGACATATACACAGTTTGACGTGAGTTAAAAATACAAAATATTGAGGGCCACCACACTACAAAGTGCTGGATACTCTTGTCCTGATCCAGCAGTATGTTGAAGGACACACACAACTTCAAATCTAAGAGGAATTCCTCAGAGGGTAAAGGAAGTTAAGAACGTGCAGAAATGATTTGCTGATCAGGTCTGGAGTTTTCAACAGTTTGTAGTATAGACTCTGCAGCTAGGAAAACTATTACACCTGAGGCCGTAATTCTGTCCTTACACCCCAGATAATGTAGCTACACAGTGTATTTTAAAATAAATTTTCTTAATTCTAAGTTAAAACATAAAATGAAACCTCTTTAAAAAAAGTCTGGGGAATCGATGAGCTCTGCAGCTGGAAAGAAGAGATGGTGTTTAGTTTGTTAGTTACAAGTTGGAAGAGATTCTGTAGGCAGCAGGTAATAAAGTGAGAGGTTTTAAACACCTCAATTCTAAAAGAACTTGCTCATTTTTTTGTCCTGGGGCAAAAAAAGAACAGACATAATTGAAAAGTGAGTACCAGCCAGTAAGCTCACCTGAGGCTCACAAGCATGGTGAAGATGGCAAGCCATCGTTTAGTAAGAAAATGAAGGCAAGCTTACTTCTTGTCAGGTGGGCTTTTGCTGGGTTCTTCCTGCTGTAACGAATACTTAATAATTCCCAGTGTAATCACAGGCAGTTTAATAGCAAACAAACAAATAAATGGAGTCTGTGTGTGCATATACTTGTTTAAAGAAAGAAAAAAGGTGAAAACCAACTACAATAACAACAACAAAACTAGACAAGCAGTGAAAGCTGAAATATTCTGGGAAGCCTTGGGATCTGTTCCTGTTCTCCTTAACACTCTCCCACCCTGTCTGGCCATGCTCTTTTGGCAGGCAGGTAAAACCTTTCAAGTTCCTGTAAGTGAGGGAGGATTTTTGCTTATAACAAGACATAAAGTAATTATGAAAATAAGTTTTGAAAACCAAATCGCTGTGGGTCATGAAAGCCAAATGTCACTGACAAGTATTTGGATTTCATTGTCTATATAATGATTTGATTCCCTTCCCAGTTTGACCTCTTTATGTGAGCATGCTAACTGGAAAGTTGCCAATATACCAGTTTTTGGCTCGTTACCGTTCAGAGTCTTTTAAGAACATCAATGATACTTGTTTATGTTGTTCATTGATAGCATTTTGGGTAAAATCTGGCTTGTAAAGCCCTGATTGAAACTAGAATGTCAGTACAAGGCAGGTCTGTTTGAGAAGGCAACCTGAAAGCAGTAAGACTTACTTTGTTTATTTAAGGAAGAGATAAATGTGTGTGTGCATGCATTTGCATTTATCAGTTTTATAGCTAGAACCGTTATTAAATGATGCCCAATAGCAATTTTATCTCTTGCTATGATTTGTTTTATAAAGATGTAACGATTCTCAGGAGAGTTTTATGAAAACATGCAGAGTTGGTTTGCATTACATATGCAGTTATGTGCCCAGTATATATGTTGCAACTTAATTTCTTAAATATATATTGTGTAACACTTTTTATTCCTGAGTGCTGGTCTCCATAAGGAATAGAGAGGGTGGCATCATGTGCTCTTCTGCACGTGGTCCTTCGTCATTTTAGGAGTTCTTCTGAGGGATCTTTATTGTCACAGTTTTAACTTCAGAATATTCTCTCAATCCACATTCACCCCTAAAAAACAAATTGCAGCATCAGCTTACACCAGGCATTAATTCTTTATCAAGCAAAAACCTGCAAAGTGATTCCTTGATAAAGTTAAGATATAACAAATTCTCAGCATAGGTTTCTGTTGTACTATGATTTATTACAGGTTTTCCTTTCATGCCATCTTTCACAAAACCTGAAGACGAAGTTTCAGTTTAGGTCAAAAGAACAATGGATGGCTCCAGCATTTGATAAGGAGATACAGAACAACATTAAACCCAGAAATACTCACTGTCCATTGATGGAGCTGTTGGGAGTGAAGCGATGCCCTCTGTCCTTTCCAGACCTTGAAAATGTCCAAACACCAAGACCTACACCACTGGCCAGGGAAATTATATTTGCACTCAAGAAAGAGAAGGTCCGAACTGAGTACTATGGAAAATGAACTACTCACAACCCTGGATAAAGATGAACTTGACTCCTAACCCACCAATCTTTTTTCCCTGACAAAATAACCGGCAGAAGAAATCAGCATTTGCACGTACTGTGAAAGAGCATTCAGCTTGCTCAGATTTCCACTAGATTTACGTACAAGACCTCTTTTTGTCCTGGCAAAGCACCTTACATAAGATCCTCTATACTGCTAGAAGCTAGCCACTCACTAGCTCCCAGTCATCTGACACATGGCTCTGAGGGGTATGTGTTTTGGATAAATCATGCTTAAGAAATGGGTGTTTCTGAATGCTACGTAGATTTTGTTGTAGTCAGCTCCAGCCTGGCTCATCTCTTAGGCAGCTCTTCTGAGGTTTAGAGTGGATATTGCAKGGCTTCTTGGGAGTTTGCCTGTCTTCTTTGAAGTATAGGTATTTGCTGTGTGTATTTTGAGTAATGGAGAAGTGTGTTCTAGTCAAGTCATTAGTTAAGTTCTAATATGTCTGCCGGGTGCTGTGTATGTAAAGCAAACAATGCCCCCACCTCAAAACAGGAACAGTCCAAGTCTGGAAGTAGAGTATCTCTTCTGTATGAACTCATATGAAGATTCTTTTGCACAAGCTCTT
This sequence comes from Oceanodroma leucorhoa, assembly GCA_030449065.1. Lineage (NCBI taxonomy): Eukaryota > Metazoa > Chordata > Aves > Procellariiformes > Oceanodroma > Oceanodroma leucorhoa. The sequence goes on from JASVER010000048.1 coordinate 44,759, forward strand.
ACAGACATTTGTTTCTTGGTTAAATTCTTATCCCCACCCCTAAAACACACGCAACACTGCTCCCTTACTTAAATTAAAATCTAAAAAGTGCTGACCTGCGTATCATGTTAGCATGTTTACTATTTGACACTGCTTTCCCTCTGGATCCCCCTGTGCAGAATTTAATGCCAACTGCACCACATACAGAATATTTCAGAGGAATTCCTCAGAACCTCCTTCTAATAAGTGTTGCTTTCAGAATGGAGTGAGGGGCAGTTCAAAGCAGTTAAACCCCTCTGTATCTCCCTGGTGTTTCATAGCCTACTTTGTATTTACCCCTATACTGTAAATTTTACACAAAATTTAACATCGGGGGAGGAACTCCTGTAACCTTCCTTGGAAAGTTAATTCATTTGGGCAGAAATATCAGTATTTACCAGCCCATTTCACTCCAACTGCAGTTCTGAAAACTTTCTGATGTGCCTGTTGGCTTAGTAAGCCTTACATGTGATATAGTTAGTGGTTGATATTTAACTCAGACCGATGATTCAGTAGGCATTTTAAGATTTACCAGAGTCTAAATACATGCAAGAAAATATATTAGTAAAGATTTTTTTGACATGTGAAAGGTTCTCACTGATTTGGACCACTCCACCCCCAGCTTTCAGTAGAAAGTGGTAKATTTGTCTCCAAAGAATGACCAAAAACTTCAGCTATTTATCAGACTCAGCTGAGCTACAGAACCATTCCCTTATGGCTCAGTGGAAGCTGTCACCGGGAGCCGCATGGAGCCCAATAACTAATGCTAGYAAGTCTCTCTGTGTGAAAGTTCCAGCTTGATTCAGTAGGGCTGCGGCTTGGCTCCAGACACCTGTTGGACAGATTTTTGCAAGTCAATAGATAACCTAGCCAACAGCGTATCCAGTGCCTTTATGTATGTTCCAACTGCCCGTTGGTTTCTTATCTTGGGTGGGCAAACAAAATTAGATACAGTTATTGTCTGTTTCTTCAGCCCAAGGCTTCAGGGCCTTACTCATTTATTATCTTGCTGAAAGTTTGGAAGTGGACAACTGTGATGAATTCTAAGACAAGTATTTTTCAGAAGTTAAAAAGTTGCTCTTGCTGCATAGGAAGATGGGTTATTCCAGACATTCAGAGCAGAATAGTCAGTGTGTGTTCAATTAAAGGCCTCGCTTGTCCCCACAGCCTAATACAGGGAAGTAGGGAGCAATAACATCTTGTTCTATGGCCACTTTGGGTCTTCTTGGATTGCAGTTTGGTATCAGGGTGAGAACAAAGGTTGTGTCTGTGAAAAGGAAGGAGCCCACAGGTCAAGTTTGCGTGATGCTATCCCTTGGTTGTGTAGGTGTGAGGGAAAGGGAACAAATTGCTCTTCAAAAAGAAACACTATATACTCTCTTCCCTCCCTCAGTCCAAGAGAAAAAAGATAAGTAAAAGAATTGTAACTCCAAGCTGTTCTCCTGCTTGCACTTCTTTTTGGGAATGCAACTATGCACTGCTGTATCTCAGAGCTATCCAGACAATAATAATTCCTATGACATTAAAGGATAGTTCTAAAGTAGAATGGCACCTCCTTCCCTTGAAGACATTTGGACAGAGATCAGAATTTTGGGGGACAATATCTAATATAAAATGGCCACATGTGGCTATCTGGGATGTGTCACCTCATTTTTAGTTACAGGAGTTAAATTTTACACCACTCAGGTAGTGATAGGAAGCTTTAAGAAGTGTAAACTCCTTTAAGAATACAAGAATATTGTAAGTAGCCTTAATGTAAACAGAAATCAGTTGTATTGTGTACATGAGTTCTGGTTCTTTACTGGTATGCACATACCTACATTTTGTGGGAGTGTAAAATGAGTATAGCAGATCTCAACTTTCTGTGTTCATTTTTTTTCCCCATGTGTGATACAAATCTGTGAATTTAAATGCAGGAAGAAAACAAGTCCCAGATAATACAGTGCTAGCAGAGACAGCACAGTGGCACAGTTGTGATCTGGCTGTAACATAGTATTGGCTTAGCAATGACATATGTATGGACACTTTCTCTTTTTTTTATTTTTTTGTTCTTTAATTGCCTGACTCAACATTATTTATGCTGTAAAATGTATCCCTTAAAAAGAGGGATCTAAGAAACCGTGGCATTTTAATAGACAGTATGCAGATATTAATGCAGGGGGGAGGAAGTGAATTAGAAGGTGATATCTGATCAAAGAGGTTCTGAAAAGAGTAATTACTCATAAGTAGGTTTTCAGGCATCTTTGTGAGATAGAGATTATTGCCATTCCAAACGTTTATTGTTCTTGATGAGTATTTTCAAAGCTGTAGATGGGAATCAAGKGTACAACTACTGTAGATTCTTCTGTGGGAGCTGGGGTGCTGCCTGGTTCCCCCCTCCTTTCAAAAACTCTACGATATCAATATGTGAATATTTTGCCTGCACAGTTAACCTCCCTGAAGTCAATGGGGTCACTCTTGGGTGTCAAGTTACTCATGTGCTCTATCGAGCTTAGTAGTTTTAGAATATTTTCACAATGATAAGAGTTAGATGAGCTGACATATTTATGCCAGTGTGAGATCACCTCATAACTCATGAATGTGGAGAATAGCATGAATGTGTTATTCAAAGTACTCCCTAATGAGGGAAAATATTTCAGACTACATAGAGCTTATTTTATAGATCAAGTTGTATACTTCAACATATTTAAAGTTTTAAAGAGTTTGACCTTACTTTAGTTTTACTGCTGAGTTTGCCATTAGCCATAAGCTATTTTGAAAGCTTAGGTGAGACATATCTGGTATACATGCCTCCTGCACAGAAATTAATTGAATYCTTTGTATGCGTAACCAATCTGGGGCTGATGCAATTGCTAAACTTCCTTGTGATTGTAATGAGAACTAAAAACTGGTAAGACTTTAAATTAGGTACATGGGACAGTATTTGAGCGTGGAGCTCCATTTCAAAATATTTGGCAGTTAGTTCTAAATGGAATAAGAAAAGACAGAAAGCTTTGTAATGGAAAGTGATTTTTTTGAAAAGGATATAAACACATTTGTCTATCCTTCTCTAGGCCTGATTTAATTTAACATTGTTTATAAATCTGGTAGAGATAGATAACATTTTAATAAAATTCAGATGCACCTATATTAATAAATGTAAGAAAACAAATTAAGAAAACACAGGTTACAAGTTCAGAAAAATACTCAGAAATTTTCAGTTCCTTTCAGAATAAGAAGGGAGTTCCAGTAACTTGTTCTGCTATGTCCAAAAAAAAAAAACAAACCCTGCAAGAAAAGAAAATGGTCTTACCATGTAAATCAATTGCATTTAGAACTGGCAATGATTATCAGTCATCTTATATTATGCCCTGATCCTCAGATGGGAATATTTCCTGATCTTAATTTGCATGGAAGGATTCACTAATATTTATTAAGTTGTAGAGCTGAAAACAGTTTAGAAGACAGCAGTGTAATACTTACATCTCTCTCCCATTGCCAGACATTTTGAATCCTCCAAAAGGACTTTGGGCATTTAAGGCATTGTAGCAATTTATCCTGTAACAGGAAGAGGCATTAAGTCCAACTGCGCTGTCAGAGAGACCTTTGGACAACTCAGGGAGAGGCTGAAACTTGTGGAGCTAAGGACACTCTATACCTGTTAGTAATAACAAACTTGTCTCATGTTGAAAAGAAATGAAGGATTTATGCCACAAAACCAACATTCTGCTCCTTACTCATAAGGCGAATTGGATTTGGCCTGTGAGGACTGGAGGAGGGCACCAAACACTTGGAAGCAGCTTCAGTAATGAACTGTTAATCTGCTGACAAACCTCAGTGCCAGTTTATAACACAGAGCTATTAGATTTGAATTTGTCCTTTTCCTCTGCTCCACAGAAAGGATCGTTTATACTCTGCTTTGTTTTCAGTAATGCCATTCGGCAGTGTGGCTGCCATGCTAATGGGAAGCAAGGCCCTTTCCAGTTTTCAATAGCATTCACCCGCAGTGAGTAGAGTCACAACACCTCCCTACAGCTGTTCCATATCGTGGTTAGTGATTCACCACCAGGATGGTCTAGGTAAACATTTTTCAGACAAAGGGTGCAAAACTGAGGTGCCATAGTGATAGTGAGTCAAACTCTTTATCTCCAAGAGTAGGAATGTGATAACTTCTGCCTTACCAGACTGTCCCAGCCTGCATTGCTGAAGAAACTGTCAGGGCCTTGTTTATGTCGTTTGTAAAGACAGCAGCTACCAGCCCAAAATCAGAATTGTTGGCTCTCTCTATAACTTCATCCATGGTTTTAAATCTCAGTATTTCTTGAACAGGCCCAAAAATCTGCAACAAAGATTAATCATTAATTAATAAACCAGCTCACTCAGAGGCATTATATTCCCGTTTTAAATTCTGCTTTTTTAACTGTCTTCTCTCTCCTGTTGTACTCTTTACAAATTCCCACAGCAATATTTTATAGTGATAATAGCTGTCTGTAAAACTGCATGAATTTCCCACAGCAGTTGCCTCAGTGGAACTTATCCATTCTTCCCTTATCTCTTCTGGGGTCTGAGACCTTACAGCCAATGACAAAAATTGAGCTTCTTTACCCAACTGATGTCATCAGTTGCTGTGTGCATAATGAGTTCTGAAAAGATTTTACTCTTTTTTTTTTTTTTTTTTTTAATATAGTGGTAATTTTCAATCTAAAGCTTTTGTCTCAGGAAGTAAACAAAAGAAAAAAAATCATGTTTAGGACATTCTGAAATGATCTTGCCCTTGTGTGTGAATACCTCCTCCTTGGCAATCCGCATGTCATCTGTTACATTGGAAAACACCGTAGGTTCAATGAAGAAGCCCTTTCTTCCTAGCCCTTTACCCCCACATTCAAGTTTTGCTCCTTCAGTAATGCCGCTTTGAATCAGTTCCAAGATCTTGTTGTATTGTTTTTTATCAATCTGAAAGAAAGAAGAAGCCGTTTGGCTTGCAGACCGTGCACTTGAAAATCAAGTCAAAATTGTTTTTTTAGGCAAGTCATGTCCCAGTGAGTAGGCTCATGTTTATATTCACTACTCTTTGAGCTGGAGATGCCAAAGATCTACAGATAGCTGCTGACTGTAACCTAGGGCTCAGTCKTCTTAATGATGTGTCCCCTTAGGTATGTGAAAATGGTATAAGGCCAGCTGGTTATTAGTGGCAGGAACATTTTCTAAAGACCTATTTCTAATTCTGCCCATCATTTGCTTAGAATTCCTGTCCCTCTAGTTGTCTACAAGCACAGTGATGGTTGTAGACAATTCTTGAAAGTAAGCGCCCACAGAGACTTTTGAGAACAACTCACAGTTCACAGCTGTATCTTGGGGGCTGAAGATCAGAGTCTTGCTGTTAAAGCCCGGAGGCAAACTTACTGATATTTAAGATGAGAGTTTTTACTTAACAAGAAACACCTCTGAGCTGCACAGACTATCTACTCCATTAGAATTTTAATCTTTAAAACATATATCATGTCAGCTACCCTGGACTGTGAGTGAATATGCACTGACTGACCTCTGTCCTAGTAGAGTTTAAACGCTTTCAGGCACCTTCTGGCTGTAGAGTGGAAGCACTATTCTTTTACCTGTGGACCTTGTTCCGTGGTTGGGTCAAAAGGACTCCCCACAACTCTCCTCTTCGCACGTTCTACGCTTCTTCTAACAAACTCTTCATAGATTGATTCTTCCACATAAATCCGTGAGCCTGCAGTGCAGCATTGACCTTGGTTGAAGAATACCCCTTGGTGAGCTTGTTCCACAGCATAGTCCACTAAAAAACCAAGACAGCGTATGTTGCTCTGAAACACCATAGACACATCTGCTATTGCACCAGTGTCACGAGTATTACGTAGTGCCACATTCCCAAAACTTCAAAGCAGAAGTAGGATTTGGTGAAAAAAACCAAAACAGTGACCAAATCAAAACATACTACTGTTGTGTTGGGTCATAAATGAAGATGATTAATTTCATTTTGTGTCATAATCCCTGTGAAAATACATGTCTAAAGTTGATTTTTTCCCCATTTATTCCACCCTGGACACAGCTATAGTGGAGGGATATTAGGAGCATTACAACTGTTTCAGAAACACTAAATTGCAAGGGACCACTTGGGACTTCAGGCATTGTCTAAGTAAAGAAGGGTCCGTAGGTAATACATTCCATATGCCATTCCGTGACACAAGCCACAACATATTGCTTAATATCCCACTACAAAAATTAAATCAAGACAGTGCTTTAGCAGTCTATAGGAGTAGGGTATGCAAGAACAAATTCACCAATGTCTTATATGCCAGCAACATGTAATTTATCAACTAAAACTCTTAAGACACCCTAGGAAGCAGATTGTGCCCCACATTATAGAAGTCTGTCTGACTGGGGTTAGTAGAGGAGGGGAAAATTTGTCTGTGATCCCAAGTTTGCACTTGGTTTAATACTGCATATGTGAGAATTACAGCCAACCAAGTACTTGAGAGAATTTGACTTTGATAATGGCAAGACCTATCCTTCCCAAAAAGCCAGATTATTTTTCTGCAAGACAGAAACATCTTCTTGGCCTACACAGGTGACTGGGTAAGACTTTAAAAAATATAGGTCAACTACAGAACAATCAAACCTTGATTTCTACTCTTAACTTCCTTGGAGGTACAACTAACATATCCACTATCCAAGCAGGAGAGAGGATCCAGTCATATTTAGACATTCAGAGCTAAATTCTCCCATTGGGTGTAATAGCTGACCAGACAAGAATATTGAATTCATCCTTCAACAGTGATGCCCTACAGCACTGTAATACCTTTGTTATCAGCTGTAGCAATTTGGAACATTGCTTGAAGTATAATCTTTCATGGAATAAAAAAAGCAACAGTGTTTTACTTTCAGCACATCATAGACAACTCCATCTAACAGAAATGTCTTATTCTGCTCTCAGCATGGTCTTGAAAAAAATTATGTAGGGTGTTCCCTGGACCACATTCAAATTTTCCCCTGCAGCTCCGTGGAGATTGAAAACACTAGTGGATAGAACTGATTAACTTATGTTTCTTCCTCTGTTGTTAACACAGTTTTTCACCATGAGGGGCTCTAACCATTCTTGTCTGTTTTTTGGTGCACTAAATGGTCAACAGCTTTGTCATGCTTTCTGCTAACCTTTGGCATACAGTGTTCCTCAGACAGAACAGACAGCTCCTTTGGAATGGTGAGCAAATTGTCTGCTGTTCTTAAATAATCAGAGCTTTGAAGTCTGAATCTCAGGTCAAGTGCTGCTGGTTGTAATTATGGGAAGACCAGAGAGCTTTAGTATGATATACTGTGGAACAGACAGTCCCGAAGAAGACTCTGCTCTCCTCTGTGCCCTGTTATTCCCCTGTTGCCTGCAACTTCTCCCCAGGTCCTCAACCTTACTTGGCAGATACAGCCAGTCACAGATAAACCACAGCTCTGTGTGGCAGCTAGGAGCATTTGTCCTTCCCCTGTGGAAAGCTGTAACACAGACCTGCCCCCAGCATATATTACTCTACTATAAGTGTTCAGGTGATCCAGTCTGAGTTAGTAGGTTAAGGACATACGAGATGTGGTGATTTCTGGTGGGAGATGGAGATGAGTTACTGAGGTAGAAGGCTGTAACATCTGCATCTGGCTCCAGTTGACAGGAGCATTTTTAGTGTACCAGGATGACTGTGGCTGTAATTTAGACCCCCAACTTGGTAAAACATTTCTATGTAGAAAAGCTGCTGAAAGTTCTCAAGCTCTCCCTAGTCTTTCAGACATTGGTAAGTTTTGAAAACAAATATAGGATTGTAACCAACGCTTGTAATTCATGCTATTCAGAATCATTCTTCTATTCACTTTCCCCTTTTAAATTAGAAGACCAAATCCTTACATGTCTATTTATTTGGGTTACAAAGTTCTCAGAAAATGCATTGAGTACAGTGTGCCTGCACACAGCCTGAAACAATAGCTCAAAGCAAGGTGTGAACTGTCCCATTCATCTTAATGGGGTGTTAACTTCAAAACCTCCTGCTGACAATTTAGATATCAACATTTTTAACTATTTCATTGCTGATCATTTAAGCAGAAACTTCCAGTTTGTGTTTTTATCCTATCCTAAACAGCTGTCCTGTACCTTCTCAGGTGCCAAAAATCTCAGCTGCACAACATCATCCAGCTGCCAAAATCTTCAGCTCCCTGCTGACAGTGGCAATGAGGATATTTCAATACACAATTCTTCAATTGTGAAAATTTAAAAAATGGAATAATCTCCATCTATAGTTATTACCAAAACAGCTTAACAAAGGAATACTGCACTGACTAGATTAGCAACTCAAGTGTAAATTAAAGCCCTCCCTTTTTATAATTGCTGTGAGGCAAAAAAAATCACAGGTTTTCCAGATTTAAAGCACTAAATCACCTTGCTGCAGAGTTTAAGATGACAAATGTGTATGGGACCATGACTGTGAATAACTTTGTTCTGTTTTCTTGTTGTCTATGAATCTGTGGGTTCAAATATTGTCTTTTTATAATATCACACCTTAGGCTGCTTCTGTAAGATTAAAAAGTGCAATTAGATAACAGCTATATTGGTCCATTTCACTTTGTATGAAAGATATGCCCTAAAATGGAAAAAAAAAAAAAAAAGACACCACACAAACATGTTTTTAAGAAAAATATGGAAGTGTTGACTTACAATCAGCATCTGCAAAAATAATGTTTGGGCTTTTCCCACCCAGCTCCAGTGTAACTCTCTTCAAATTACTCCTTCCAGCTGCTTCTTGGATCAGCTTCCCAACCTGAAAGGAAATGGAGACACATTTTACAGGGAATGTAGTCATACAGTTCACTTTAACAGCCAATGTTGGCTATCACTGGAACAGAGCTTTAAATAATACAGCAGGTTCTTCAGTCCAAACAGATTCTCATCAGCAGTGGACAGCTTTCCAGGTTTTTTTCTAGAAATTGAGAGGGGATAAGGCATGGCACAAAGTGTTTGTATCCTTCACTTGTTTGTATCTGTGCTAAAACGGCTTGGGACTTTCTTTTAGGGTGCTTTAGGAGGGCTGAATTAAAAGTCTGAAATTGGTGTAACTAGAATTACTTCCATCCAAACTACTGGCATGTTCACAAGGTTTTAGATATTATTATTAAGAGGTTTAGTTATATAATTTTCAGTAGAAAAAATAGATCTGATATCTGAATATGTATTAGGCATGTATTAAGCTTATTACTATTCATTAGTAATAGTTGCTATCATACTTATTTATATAGTCCAGGTGATCACTGCTTTTAGAATTTATTTCACTTTTACTACTTATAGTTTCTAAACTGCTAGCCAACCTGTTTGTAGGAGGGCATTTGTTCTCCTCAGAATACAGTTTTCAGTGCCCAAAGGTTTAAGTAATTTGACCATGAAATCATGATCCAGAATATGTCGAATTCTGATGAAATCATCAGCCTCTTCTGTGGGATTAACAGCACATAGCAGAATACCAAGTAGGGCAAGAAGTTACAAAAGCACCATTCCAGACCTGACCCTCAGCTGCACCACAGTTAATCTTAATATGGGTTGAGGAAGTCAAAAGCACCTCCAAAATGTCTCTATAGATTGTGGGGTCAGCTGGAGCAGAATGCAGCCCTGTGGCTGGAGCAGCCACAAATTGCAGATCTTGCCAAGGAACATGTATATTAAATGGAGTAGCAATCTGACRGCTACATATTTGACGTGTTTCCACGTCAGTACAGTTGGAGAGGCAGCTGTGCTCCCTGGAAATTCTCCCCTCCCTGGATCAATGAATCCAAAATAGATCAGATTTTATACTGTTGCAGTGTAACTATGCCCATTTTGCAGCTAAGGAAGTAATCACAAGTAGATTTAGGCCCCTACGTGATAAAACGCAGGATTAAAAGTATTTATTGAATATTGAGAAGCTTGAGAACCTTGATAAGTGCTTTCTTTTAACTGGGACATGTTTTAAGGTCACACAGGAAGTTAGATGTGAAGTGAGATGGGAGTGAGTCCAGAGCTGGACTTTTTCTCCACGTAGTACTCTGGTCTCTCTAGCTGTTCTCTGTTTCTAAGGTCAGGTGAGTGAGATTCCCTGCAGTAAGGGGTTAATGGATGAGATGCTGAACCTCTTCGAGAACTGAAGGCAGTCTGCTGGAGAAAGTTAAGTCAGCACTGGTGTAATCAGAAAGCAAATGAAACAGAAACCAAGCCCCCCCCCCAGACAAAAAAAAAAGCAAAAACCCCACAGTATAATGAAGGAGTTGTCAACCACTTCATGTACCTTTGTGATTAACTGTTTATCTGGTGAAACCACAGTCGAGTGTGACTGAGGTTTTCTTTAAAAAAAAAAATAAATAAAATGAGCTTCTTTTCTTTACCCTTCTATTGATGGAATGGAGTGTTGACATTATCATGAAATTCCTTGCATAGCCCCTTAATTGGAGCTGATTTTATTTCGATGTTTGACTGACAGCCAGAAGTGAACATGAAAAAGGAGGACCCTTTCTGCTCTCCACCCCCACCACATACATGGAGCACGTCATCTGGAAATTCCAATCTCTCAAACTGTGCTGAAAGTGTACACTGGAAACCAGTGAGCGTGCTGTGTTGATAGCCAGTGCCAGCCAATGCCATTCACACCCTCACTGCCTTGAACCTTCCTCTCTCAAAGAACAACAACCACCTATTTCCCCTCAAAAATTCACAAAGAGCAGAACAGACCAAGGAAGCCAGAGCAATGTGTCCAGCCCACCATCTCTCTGCCATTCTACCACTTTAATGTCAAAACTCTTTTGTCCCTGTAAGTAAAGATTTTGAAAGGATTCTATGCAAACAAGTGATAGGCAAATATGCAAGTCCAAACAGTATGTATATGGCCAATATTGAAGTCCAGAGGGCTTGGAGACAATGGTGTTAATCTGGAAAAGTATGGTCCAGAGTATTGTTAATACAGGGAGGTTGTTGTCAAGTTTCCAGGGATAAACTTAACAGACAGCTTCACTGTGTCCTTCCTGTTAGAAATCAGTGTAGACATCAGGATGGTAGGGCTCATGCTGCTCAGCATTTTTGTTCACTGTGCTCATATTGTGCCCTATGCACTTAGAGGTTGAGAAGAGTCTTGGGGAAGGCACCAGCACTGTGATTATTTAGTGACAAAGGCAGCCTTTTGTGACGGACCCTCTCTTTATGGAGAGAGACAGCATGAAAGGGATAAGTGATAGTGTTGCCATCTGTATGGCCTTTCAGTACATGGTTCCTGTGGTGTCTCTCAGCTATATCTGTGAGCTCCCAATAGGCAGTACAGCCTTGCGAGGGAACACTGGAAGAGAGGACTCCCCCACAGATAATGGAGCTGTGTGATTATTCAGCAGGAATGTTGGCAGAGAAAGCCCTGCCTCCCCATCCTTGTTTTGAATAGGTTTCAAGATTGATATCAGGAGTATCCCTGGATAGCTTGTGAAGTACCATAACCTTGTAAGCTGCGTGCAGGATGAGGCAGATGTAATTTGGCCCATCTCAAATAAAACAATTTGTTATTCAGAACAACAACAACAAAAAAGATTAAAGAAGCATTTTGTGGCACCCCTGTGCAAAAAAGCTATTTGAAGAGTAGTCCTGGAAGAGTCTGTTTCTGGACTGTGAACTGTATGACATTAGGCATTAGGAGTGTATCATGATATAAAACATTTGATTGTTGCTTATTTATGCCTTCTGTGTTTGGAATTTTAATGTCTCTTTCAAGAGGAGGCTTATGCAGTCACATTTTAAATACTTTGTGCAGAAATTAAAGTCTGTTGCTTTTCATGTTCTCTTAATTTTCTGTTTTCAGACAGAAATCAATGTTTCTAAATGGTACAGGTGGGTTTGCGTGTTACTGTTAAAGCACTGGAAGTCTCACAAGTCAAAAGCAAACCTCCAAGATTGTGATATTTCCTCTACAGCTCTGTGAGAATGTCTGGCTTCTCCTCTGCTCTGAACCTTCCTTTGATCGCAGATACACGTTAAGTCATTAGGGAACACCTGAATGTAGGGGAACAGCAGTCTAGCTGAACAGCACGTAACTTTGTGGCACACTGCCACAGACAAGACTGTGAAGATAAGACTGCACAGGAAGCTATGTAGATGAAAAGATTCCATGAACAGTGCAAAAATTGACAGAGGAGACATACATCTTCAGTTACTTTGGCATTTTAAGTAACTGAGGTGCCCAGCTTCACTATTATACCTTTCTTGGGATATTGAGAGAATTTCTGAAGAAAGTAAGTGTTTTAAGTTACAAGAAATAGATGAAGTTTTGGGGATATGGTATGATCAGACAGAAATTTTCTAAGTTTTCTGGAATTGCAGTTTTCTCTCTCCAGCTATTGAGGCTCTGGATGTCAGTGTTTTGGCAAAACCTTCAAACCCATGCTGCTGCTTACTTAGTCTGTCTGATTTTTTTAAAATTCCAGATTGTATGCAAAATCTTTCTGAGAAACATTTTAGGACTGCATGGCATGTTCAGGGTGTGTCTCCAGCAAAGACAAGTGAATTTTGAAATACTGACATGAAGAAGAGCAGCTTTATTTGACTGTGCAATGCCCTGTGTGAGGAGCAGCCCCGAAAAGAGCATAGTGAATAGTGCAGTACAAGTAAAAAGGCAATCCCAAACAGAAATTCCTGGAGAGAATCCTAAACTATAAATGGCTCATTTGTTCCTTGGATTAAATCCTGGCCCCGTGGAAGTCTGTGGCTAACCTCCTGTTGACTTTGACAGGGCTGATACACCACCCTATTTGTTTCAGTTTTAAGAAGGCAAATCCTTTTGACATGTATCTTTTATAGGCAAAGAGACACAACAGTTGTCTAAGGACAGCTCCCTAACTTCTACCAAAAGCATCAAGGAAGGAAAAGAGAAACAACTACTTTTCATTCAGGAGGCACAAGCTGTCCAAGATACGATCAAAAAGATTCAGCAGAAGCAGGAATGAATGATAATGTAGCCTCCTTAAATCCTCCTTATTTTGAACAGGGCATGTGTGTAGCATGGTAAGCTAACAGACCTCTCAGAACAGGTCAAATCACCTTTAGGATTCTTGATGCTAAAGTAGAAAATGCCAGGATGTAATTCTTCATGATACCCCAAACCAGCAAGAGATTGTGTGATCCAGGAGAGCTGACACAACTCATTGCTCGTGCAGTAGGTAGACATTCTGTCTACATCATGCATTGTGACATTCATCTCACTTCGGAAATGAAAGGAGAATCCTGCTGAGTAAATTAGAATCAGTGGTAATACAGCTGTTAGCTACAAACATTTGTTTGGCATGAATCAATCTTGACTCTCCTGTAGTTTGCTTTGATGGTCTCTCTAGTATCTTGTTGACTAATGATGAGATCATGGTTTGTTAATCTAAGTGCATAAAGAAAACATTCTGCCAAGCAAAATGCAGACTCTTTTGCTGGGGTTTATTGCAGTTGTTTATAGACCTTTTGTTTACACAGGCAACCAAACCAATTTGTGGGATATTTATTTGGGTTACTCCACAGAACTGCATTAACAGAGACTTGAATCCTATCTTTAATCTGTCTACATTTTAATGGGTCATAGTTTGAACGAAGTGGAAACCAGCCACTTAGGATACATTTCTTGTTGGCCAGGGCTTCAAATGTTTTGTGTGCTATCTATAATTCTCATCTTGAGAGCATTTAACAACTGGAGAGAGTTGTAAGCCACTCTGATTTGGAGGCAACACATTTGTTTTTGAACAGAAGTTATTAGAAMTCATTAAGCTTTTGGAACAAGCAAAATACATTTTTAATCTAGCCAGTGCTTTAAATGCACATATTTTCAAATGTGTAACTTCTTGCTCTCCATAATCATCTCTAATCTTAAGCCCAGAACATACTGCACCCAACTRTTGCATGTGCACCAGGAACTTAGGGGTATGCAGTGCCCGTTCAAATGGAGCACACATATACAGACATGGCCAGGCAGCTCACAGCAGTCAAAATGGCTGTATTTGCAAAGCCTGTAACTGAATTAATAGATTTGAGTGGAAATAAAGACAAATGAAGAGTGAAGCAGCTTCTGATGGCTGCTTTTCTCTGCTATTTGAAGGCCTCTCACCTTTGCTACTTAGCAAAAGTTCTTTCAGAAAATAAGAAGGTAATATGAAGAACCTCTCCGCATTTCTGATATGTGTAAAAATTGTCTCCTCATCAGCACTTGTCTTGGAAATAAATGAGGTCCACTGTTCATTTAACTGGCGAAGAGAAGAGACTTGTATAACCGTTCCTGTACTTCTGAGCTCTGTAGCCCAACAGCAGACACATGGGTAAGCCAGCCGTCCTGAGTTTGGACATGTTCTTAAGCTCAGAAAATATAAATGACTGAGTTTTATTTTAATTAAATTGTTGCTAGTAATTTTTTAAAAGCAACTCAAATAGATGGGAATACATGGAACAGTGAAGAAGCTGAGGCAGAAGAGGGGCAGAGTAAAAGGGAAAGGCAGGTATAGTGAACAACTGGGATAGGGTGGGAGATAGCTGAGCTTTACAGAACTACTCCCAAGGTCCTGGTGAGTGAGAATTTCACCCTACAGCCACGGACCAGAAAGATCAAGGAGAAATACAGTAAGACGTAATGAGATATTTAAATTGATTATGGGCTTTCAAGGGAGTGTAGGAAAGGGATAGGAGCAAGTGTTGACATGGTCAGATTGGCTGGAAGAAAGATTGGTTTTGGCAGTTTAAGTTTCAGCTGATCGTGGAAGATGAGGAAAAAACGTGTYAGTAAAGCCTGAGAGGAGATTGTCGTAATTAAGGAGGATCACGAATTAGCCCTGGTTCACTCAAAACAACGCAGTACAAATAAACACTTTTATTAAAATGCCCATACCAAACAAGCTGCTGAAGAGTATGAACCAAAGCAAGCAGAGAAGCCAAGAAAGCTGCTGGAATCTAAGAAGGCACAATATTTTTAGGCTTGCTTTCATACTCAGTATGATTTTCTCTCTTTCAGTGTGACAGTTGTCAAAGTGAAATTCGTAGCCTGCCAGGTGTCTGCAGAACTCTTCCTAGTGAGCTGTAGAGGGAAGAGTTTTGAGAGCCGTGCACTAGGGGACTGACTGGGAGAGGAGGTGATCCATGGGAGGGTGTTTCATAAGAAGCAGGCAGGCCAACRGATGAAAGAGTTGGCAGACTACTCTTTTAATGTGCGTGAGCTAACCCATAAAAGGAGGGGGTCAGAAGGAAGGAGGGAGAGAAGTGGAATCAAATAGTGATGGTACCACAGAAAAAGAGCTCTTTATGATTTTTCTCGTATTATTTGKGGGGGGGGAGTGTGTGAAAAGTAAACAGTAGTACTTAATTTTCAAAGTACTAGAGAATCTAAGAAACAGAAAAGAAATAGAAAGTGCAAACTGGACCAGCATCATAAATTGGAAATCAGTACAGAAGTMATTTCTGTGTTGTCATTGCATAGGCATGGGCTTGAGGCCTCACAATAGTCAGGAGTTTCAAGAGGTACTGGGCTAATGCATGGATGACAAGGCCATTGGTGGCTATTAAACACAATTGTCCACATGCACCTTTGGGCTCAGGAAGTCTTTAAATTGTTGATTACCAGAAGCTGCGAGGCTACAGCAAGGAAAGGATCACTCTGCACATGCTCTCTTCTTCTATAAGCATCTGTTACTGGTCATGTTGCAAGATAAAGTGCTAGGCTGGATGGATCTTTGGTGTGGCTATGTCAGGCTTTATTGAGTTAAGGTCATGAACTTGGCCTTTTGGCTCATATTTCTATGGATTGGGTTCTACGTATTTTGGAAAACATTAKCATTAAATTTTCTGTAGGAAGAGCAGTCTGATTTCTGCCTTTAAAAAAACTTTGCAGGAAATAGATAATAATAGCATGGGTTTTGTGATTTGTACAGGCAAATGGGGAGTTTTCATTAGCCATAAGTATATACTTCAAAGGTAAAGAATTTATATTTTTTTTTCCAAAAGAACCTCATGGTGAAAACTTGAGAAAAACCCGTGCTTCGGACATCTAAACTTGAAGATCTTTGCTTTTGTAATGATAGATTTTATCATTAACTTGCTCAAGTTGAAAGTATTAACTACCTTAACTAGCACCTGGATGAAATGGGGGAATAGAAGTTAATATCGTGGTGTTTATATATCTGATGGCTATCAGAAGTCCACATCACTGGAGTGTACAGTTGACATGCCTCAGACAAGACCAGAGAGACAAAATATTTCCATTATTATTTCATTAGAAATTGAAATCTGTTTTGGAGAAGTCAAAGACTCTGGTACAGCTCATATCATAGCATTGTGTTTAAAATGTTACAATGTTGACTTGCTGTTACAAAAATTCAGTGTTACAGGAAATCAGAAACAATATGGAATAGTTTACACTAACTCTGCATTAAAACGTTCCATCTGTTCTTGCTTTAGGTTCTTAGAGAATGGCTTTTTCATCTCTGTAATGCTTTTCACTTCCTATTAGTAAGGCTTTTAAAGGTAGGCACTGAGTTAGTATAAAACCCACAGCTTTTGAGTTTAAACGCCTATTAAAACTAAAGCTGTCTGGAACTACAATAAAAATTTATTTTGGCTACAAAAGACAACTTTGAAACCTAACCCATCTGTATTTTTCCTCCTCCAAACAGTGCAACATCCTGTATAATAGGATATTTATCTTAAACAGAGACCACATATCTTTATGAAAACCATTGTTTCAACTTAATTTATGGGGGGTAATCAGCTCATATTAAAGCTTTCAATATTCCAGGATGCTAGTATAAATTGGTTACAGGAGATGTAGTGACTAGAGTAATTCCACAGAATAATCTGAAATCTGATGTTGCCATTAACTTAGAATGTAACCTGTGTATATTATAATCTAAAATTGCCATAAAAAATGCATGTACAGGCATATAGTAATTGCAAAACAACTGTGTGTGTGCAAATTAGGCATACGACTGMAGCTAAATTTTAGTGGTAATTTAGGCTCATGTATGGTGACTTCCAAACTTGATTACATGATAATTCCACCAGAATAATTTATTTGAAATAATTGAGCTGGTCTCTGCAATCCCTGGTCCCACCAGGGAGATACCCACACATATCTAGTAGGGCTGCTTGATCAGTGATTTTATCAACTCAAATCAAAAACAAATTGACTCACTGTGAAGAGCAGTATCCCTGGGATGCATAAAGCCTCCCACTGCCACGAGTGGGAGTCAAACATATCAAAGAGAGACTGGATCCCTGGGGTTTAGCTCCCTCCATACAATAGTTTGTCAGATTTTGAATTGAAAAGGGCTGGGTTTAGCACTCTCTAAATATAACCAGCCCTGAAACTCCCACTGAGATTCCTTTCTGTCTGCCTTCAGACGATGAGATAAGGCCCCTTCTCCTGTGACTTCAGTCTGGAGTACCTCTATCATCCCCACCCCAACCCCGATAACAGCTGGCTTTGCAGATATTTGAGAGCAAGACATGATCTGAGTTTTGAGGGATTCGTTACTCTTTCTGTAGATTACAGCCTTCGTCTTCAGACCGAACCTCTTCTGTTAACATCTGCATCATAGACTCATAGCGAGACATTTTGGCATCCAGGAGGCAACTGACTCCCGTCATCTTCTGGCCAGCTTCTTTCCGTCATTTTGGGAACAGACACCCTAGACAATCTCCTTTTCTCACTGCACTCCTTCCTTTTTAGAGCTCCTCCTCTTCCTCAATATACTTGAATGCAGCATCAAAGTTGAAGTACATTTGCCCCAATTTGCTCCCTTCCTCTCCCCTTTTCCCCAAGTATGCCAAGATACACAAATTATGGATGCTAAAGCAGCATTTATGTGTGCTGTGATACACACGGGATGTTCTGCCTACTTGCATGTGATTCACATCCTCATAAGCCCACAGGAAATCCCAGCAATATTTTTCCAGGCATATCTCCTGTGCTGAGATGCTGAGCACAGCAAGGGCTGGAGGAAAGGAGCCATTTCTACTTTGTAAGTACTGCAGTACGTAAGTTTAGTTGGGAAGGACAGACCACTGTTATTTAGATGTAGCTCTTTAACTCGATGACAGTGAGAAATGTAGCACAAGGACTTAATACTATCTCCCTAAGTATTTACTCACATTTTACAGTAACATATCCGTGAATCCTCTTACCTCAGTGGATCCAGTAAAAGCAATTTTATCAATGCCAACATGAGATGCTATGGCTGCACCAACAATTGGACCAAATCCTGGCAAAATATTGACAACTCCTGGTGGAAAGCCAGCCTGTCAAAATAGGAATGAATGAAGAGAAGCATGATTTATGAAAACTGACAGAGCACGTTAAACCAGGCATGTGGTAGTTCCTTCCCCACAAGGAGAGACAGAGACATTATTCCTATCAATTATTCTTACCTCCTTGATGAGGGCTCCCATATAGAGAGCGCTGAGTGGTGTTTGTTCTGCTGGTTTAATAACTACTGTATTGCCACAGCACAGAGCTGGAGCAATCTTCCATGCAAACATCAGCAGGGGGAAGTTCCACTGCAGGAAAAAATAAAAGTTGATAGATGGAAAAATATTGCAGTGTTGTTTTGTTTTCAAGATGTCAAGCTGCTACCTCACTTATTTCTCAGGCTGATCTTCAACATAAATCTTTCCCAGCACAAAGCAAGGATTTTTTTTTTTTAATTACTGCCATTAAGAAAGCGACAACAGTGACCTTTTAGTTCTTTTTCTCCTGTTCAAAGAAATACAGCCCCCACCCGCAGTCTTCATAAAAGAATCTTCTGTTATCTGTTAATTTTTTTTAGTCTCAACTTTTTACTTCATTTACTGTTCTGCAATTGGCACTTTAATTGCCCCACGACAAATAGTTCTTGCTTCTGACACATTTGGAAAGAACTGTTTGTTCATGCTGAAGCATTTTTGGATGTAAATTTGCTATCCCTGAATACATCTTAAGATATAAAATTTATACTCGAAATTATATAATCCTCAATTGATAGGATTACAATTAAAAAAACCCATAAATGTCAATGCTTGGTCAAAGCATTTCATTTTCTTGGAAACTTCTTACTGAGCAATTTATATGGAAGATGTTAAAAACATATTAAGAACAGTAAAAAAACAAGTTGAGAAACACTCTTTGCTGATAGGAAATTTTGTATCATCATGAATTTCAGCTTCATTTAACTACAGCAGAAGATGTAGTGAATTATATTAGTTTGATGCACAAACAAGATGTGGATAAAGATGAGAGTAACAAGCCTTTCTGCATCAAGGCCTGATCCTGATGGGTTAAATGGATAGTCCCGCTGATTTCAGTGGAAATGCCAGAGTAATAAAATAACTGTGTTTGCACAGTCACTTTTATAAATGCATATAATAATCTCCTTTGGAAAGAAAATAGAAAATATCAGTCACAAAGAGTCAGCCACTGGCCAGAACATGTTATTGCCTGATGCATATCAGCTGCCACTCTCATGGACATCTCTCTAGCCCCTGGCTAGCTTGAAAAAATACACAACTGTCTTTCCTTCACTGAACACTCAATTTTTTACTCCCTCAGTTGTTTATAAACTCTGGAGACAAAGTGATGTTTTAATTCCATCTCCAGTATATAAACCTGGGAGGGGAGCTATAGGGCTAACAGTGTGCTGACAGCCTGCACTTCTAATGGTATTGCAAGGAGAGCTCTGATGAGTTTTATAGGGTAGTATATAGCCCTGTTTATGCTATGAAGCTGCCAAAGAGCATATGTTTTGATGGAAGCTGGGATGTGAAAGAGGATGAGGAGTTTAGTGTTAGGCTTGCTGTTTAATTTTATTTTTGTAATAACATATTTGCTAGTGTAACGGCTAAGTGCATGCAGCAGCCCAAGGGCTGTACTCTGGTAGCTGTGGAGGAAATATGTAACAGATTAGGAGCAGTGTTAGAATAGATGCGTATGGCAGCCACGTTGAAGTTTTGGAGGACAAAGTTGGGGGAAGAATGAACAAGTATGGTAGATGGCTGGGTACGCTGTACAAAGAGTTTTATAAATCTAAGCTAAATAAATCCTGCTTTTGGCATGATCTTCAGCCTGTGGCCAAGTTTCTTCAACATCTGTCAGTTAAGCTCAACGAGACAAGCCTAAGAGATGTGCAGCAACTTTGGGGTTAGATGTTGGGGTTGTCATTTTGCAAATGCTTATCCATGTGCTTGGCTGAAGAATGGGGACAGAGCTGTAGAATCATTCATTCATAAGGACCACTTGCGAGTCAAGTTAGGAGAGTGCGTAGGTGTTTGCAAGACAGGTGTAACCACAGACTCTCTTGAGTTGTTTGCATGTTTCCCTGAGTTTCTACAGAGTGCCAAACACAATAGCCACCCCTTAACAAAGACATGAAGTAACAACAAATATAAATAGGGGAAAAGGGCTTAACATTGTTAAAGTAATCTTTTCTGGCTGCTCCTCTTTTAATGGAATTGCTGCATGTTGCTATTTAGCGGCTTTGTGGTTAACATGAACAAAATAAAAAAACCAACATCAACAAAAATTTCAGAGAATGTCCCCAGTGCTTTGTCAAGGAAAAAAGCTTCCACACAATATTTTAATAGCTATATGTGAGCCTCCCATTGAAATTTCTGCCAAAGCCGGTTAACTGGTTCTTCTGAAAAAGTTAGCTTCTCAGTGTAATTCCCATGCAGTGTTCAGCAAGAGTATATTAAGGATGTATATTGGGGTGTAGGGGGAGTATTAGATTTGATGAAATGCTATGTTTCTCTCTCATAACAAATAAAATAAACATTTCATGTCTTTTATTAGCTACAAAATGTTAATTGTAATGATATGTCTCCTGGAGTTTCCTTTTCTCCTCCAGCCTTGTAAAAGAAATAGCAGGAAAGAATGAAATTAAAATGCATCACATTCTCCCAGGAACTGAGGAGCCTGCTAAATCACAGTAAAAGCTAACTAAATAAAAAGACTACCACAGCAAAGCATCAATTTTCCATAAGTTGTGTGAACATCCATAACCACTGACAGCATATTAACACTGTGTTTTGCTTTGCTTGTTTTAATCATGAGAATTCTATGACTTGAGAACTTAACTCCTAATAACAGAGCCTAAACCCTATTAGCATGTTCAAATAAGCATTTGCAGGGAGGCTGTTAAAGATATGTCAACAATATGAGCTCAGCTTTTTTCGTAATGGAAAACACACATAGCTGAGGACCATGTTTTATATGTCTTTAAAGAGAGCTGGTTCAAATGAAAATAAATAGAAAGCGCTAGTAGAGATACTCACAGGGATGATCTGTCCACACACTCCGATGGGTTCGTGTCTTGTAAACGTAAAATAATCTCCATCTGAAACAGATGAGCATGGTCACTCTCAAGTGTAGTTTGACTTGGCAGAACAAAAAAAAAAAAAAAATAGAGGGGGCAAAAGCTCTAAGGATCAGCCTTTGATGGCAGTAAAAGAAATAAAGTAGTCATGGAAATGTTTTTTCATGAGCCAGCATGGGAAACCTAGGTTCAGGAGCAACCTAACTGTTCTTTCTGTAGAACAAAGGAAGCAGGCATCCCATCAGAAAATAACCTGCTTTGTTCCTTGGGAAAGAGGACAAGCTGTACCCCACAAAAAAGGGCACTAGCAAGGAAGCCACTTACTGGCCTCTGCTGATTTCAGGGTGAGAGAAGTGAAGGAAGAGTCACAAAGGCAATTTCCTGAAAGGCGTGACTGGAACACAGCAATATAAAGTAGATGTGGGATAATAGAGAAACCTACATCTCACTCATCTTCCATTGAAGACACAGGCAGTTCGAAGTAATGGCATGATATACCACATTCCGTAGATGTGGAATGAAGAGGGACAGCCTGTGACTGATGTGTAATTGAGCATAATTTACTGCAGAAGACAACACTAAGGAGAATACAGGGGTCATCATATATCCATGCTCTGATAGTTGACTTGTAGAACAAGGCCTGGATCAGAAATGGCCTCCAGCTAAATAGGCACTCAATTTAAGTTGACACGGAAAAGTTGAATGCAGCTAGAAAACAAGACATCAGAGAATAAGAAAAGTTTCCACAAACCTTTTGGGCAAGGTAGAGGTGAATAAATAAATGAAGGGACCAAGTCACTGGAAACTTGGAAATCATGGGCTTTTCTGGTTGGACTTTCACCAGAAATAAGAATATGGACTAAGAAAGATCTTAACAACAAAGATGCAGGAAAAGCAGACTGCATGTTCACAAACAGCAAGTGTGGATGGTATGAGGCTAAAGGGAATTACTTAATTAACTCTCTGATCTGGTAATTATTTTTAAGGTCCTGATGAACAAAAATGGCAAAAAACTCCAGGGGTGAGAGGTATCATTAATTAAAGTGAGTGCTACGGTAGATCTGCAGTCCTTAACTAAAGCACTGTTGAGCTCAGGGCAGCCTCAGTCAGGTCATGAAATAAACAGATCTGTGATTTGGGGTCAGGCCTGTGGTCTGTGAGAACCTTTCACATGGCTCAGCCTGCTCAGAGCGGCAGGCCTCTGGGCTGGCTCATTTTGCACAGCTGGTATAAGTGACTGTCATGGGGGGCTAATGGAGTTCATGCTCTTTCACAAAGCTGCATGGTTGTTGCTGCTTCAGCACTTGCCTGTGATCTGGGAGTACGTGCTGAGGTTATACGTGCTGTGATATGATGTAGGCTTCTTCCCAATTGACAAAGAGCAGGAAGATGACCTGTTCTGTGTGGGGACCGGTTAAGGTATTGTCTAACCATCAGCTTTGTTAGTGTGCTTGGCCTACATCTGTGCAAAGTAGATTTACAGCACTTTTATACCTAAATTGAATCTTGTAGCTGTATAAACTAGCCCAGGCTCAAACTATCTCTGCACTTAGGTCAAATGTTTTTCAGTGAGGCTACAGCTGAGGGAAGGGCTACGCTAAAGGCATGAGCTGAATGTGCCCCTTTGCCTGTAGTGCTTGGTCATCTAGAAAAACTTGTCTCTTTACTTAGAAAAATTATCTCAACTAAGTATGTGGTAATGATGAGAAGGTTACCTAGGCTCAATCACAAGAGATGATTTACCAGGATAGGAAATGGTCAGACGGAGGAAGGGAGTAAGAGGAGGAGAGATTACAGTGCTTTTGCTCCCATTGTCACTGTCCAATGCAGGGGTGTGTGCCTTCCTTCACATGGTGTGAGAGCATGCGGGCAGCTATGGCCTCTACCCCATTCAATCCGGAGCTGCAGCCAGCCTTGTTCAATATCGGGGAAAGACCGATACACAGGGGGGTGTGTATTTTGGGAACCTGCTGCAATGTCCTGTACTATACATCTGGTAACAATAAATGGGTTAATCCATAAAGCTTCTTGGGTTCAAGTAAAGACTTCAACTTGAATTTGATTAGAAATAACTTATTTTCAGGTCTGCTTATTTCTGTACATCTACTTTACAGGATTTGCTCAATAGAAACTTGAGTTGGAGTAGCTAATACATCAGCTGGGGGCCAGATACAGAATAATTATGAGAAAGGCAACGATAGTCTGCAACCAAGAGAAGGGACAGAACAGAGAAAATGAGGGAGGGAGAGAGGTAAAACAGATTCACATCAGGAAAAGGAGGAAGAAAATAGTTGATCAGTCAGTTTGCTCTGCATTGACAAAATGTCACTGCACTGTTTTGATATTTAGATGCTTAACAACTTCCCAGTGGAGATGAGAATATTTGTTTCACAAATTGAGATGATCAGTTTGATTTTCTAGGTTATCTTTCACAGATGCTAGCAGTGGTTCACAGACTATAGGAGGAATCATCAGACCAGACAGAAGTAAAGTAGAAGTCAAAATACAGAGACGTATATACAGGCAAAACTGTCTAAGTGCTCAAGAGGCACATAGAGAAGTCAGCTTAAAATACCAGCTTGTACTTGGTAGTACTGTGAGAGGTGGATTCTCAGCCAGAAGGATGGTGACAACGTAACAGTAACACAGTTATGTTAGCACTGTCTGACTTTAGATTGGCACTGCATAATCATTGCCACATGTCTGCGTGCTTCATAACATGAAGTTATAGATAACCTGAACCTGCTTGCCAAGTCAGACAAATGGTGGTTAATTCTACCGAACGTAGGCAGAACGTTCTTTCAGCAGAGCAATACCTCCCATACATAGTTGCTTGCCCTGCTTTCTTCCACTAGACTCTAGACAGCTGCCCTTTTTGACACCTACTTCCGAAGTTCATCATCCACAGACTTACTGTTAAGATGGGAATTTTGAGGTTGCTTTCTAACAATATTTTTGTGAACATATGTGACTTGAAGTTATTCAGAAGCTTCAGATGCCTCTGGGCAGGCCAAAGATGTATCTAAGAGCTGCCTTGTCCATAATGTAAAATAAGCTGTTACCATGGCAAAATAACTCAAGATTGGTGAAGTGAATCACTTCTTCTGAACAGTGAGCATAGGAAGCTCCCCTGTGCTCTGAAATTAAGTAGGAGATTTTTAAAACGTTTTAGAGTTTTAAGATTAGTTTATATAAGTCATGCTAATGACACTTAGTCTAAGATGCTATTGCTGATGATTGTTACTCTTATCCTTCTACTAGCTGGCAGCCAGAAGAACATTGCCTGAGAGGGATCTGACAGTCTGATCCCACATCCCATCTAAAAATTTGTCTTAAAAATTTTTTTTTAATATTCTCAGCTGATGTAAACTGGCATTCTTCAGTCCTCACTGATTAATAGAGCCAGATCAATTTGCAGCTGCTTAGCACCTGGCCCAAAGATTTTCATTTTTTAATCAGAAAGAAAGCCCCATTTATCCAGGGATCTCACTTTGGGACAGCAATACCTTCCGCAGATGTGTTTACTCAGATTTCCATCAGGAGTCTCCGTCCCAGATATTTTATTTGCATAACAATCACAATACAGTCACATGCCTCATATAGCAGGACACAGCAAACAAGTGGGTGAGGAGAGCCGAGTTGGTCTTTAAGCTGTATCATATCATATATTGATTTAAAGATACATTTTTGCTTGCATTCAGTTTATTAGTTCAACAGTTTCTAGTCTAGCCTCACTCTGTTTTAATTTAAATCATCAAGGCTTTACGCATGGGAGCAAGCAAAGGGCAGTCTGAAGGTTTTAGCAGCTCTGGGACCAAAAGGAATGTGACTGTAAAACGCACTGTTCTTCTACTTGTCTATCACTTGCCTATTTTTATTTTAGAGGAAGAGAAAACCTCAACAGAAACAGATGAAAGATTAGGAGGTTTCAGATTTATTAGCACACTGAACAGAAGGAGAAGGGGATTTAATAGGGTTTTTATTTTGTTTTTGTTATCTTGTTTGGATTCCTTTGACGAGCTGATGGTAAGTGAATGTAAAGAGCACCATGGTTTAACACTGGCCTTGCTCTAAAATAGCTTTATGAGAATGACAAATTTATGGTGTGAAACTAGAGGAATACAGAGGAGTGTTAAACCAAGAGGAAGAACTAGTTGATACCCTGAAAATCTGTGAATGGTCTTACAATTCTACACTACTGATAACTGTGTTTGTTAGCACTGAAGTTTGCATTTAGGAAGGCCTGCTGAAAATGTGCCTTCCTCTCCCCCAGTGTAGCCCACCTTACTGAAAAAATCAGGGTTTTCATCTGATACCCTACTTGAGGACAAGAATAAGCAGAGGATATTTATTCTCCTTAACCTGGCAATGCCTTTTGGTGACTGACCTAAATTCTGTTTACCTGCGGGGCTAACGAGTGAGAAGGAGGCATTCACTGACCAGGAAGAAAGGGATTAGGGAACAGGAAATTTGCTGAATATATGAATTTATGGTGTGCTCTGCACTTTTGCATGTTTAAATGTGAAGTGCAAGCAGCAAAACCAGGATTTATGAACCTCAGGCTAAATGACTGTGGAAATCTTCAAGATTCCTTACAGGAGAGTCTACACCTGACATATTAATATTGTCATTTATTTGGTGAAAATATACTAGTGATGGTAAACATCAGTCAGTACACATTGCAATTTTAATAAGCTGGAACACCATTATGAGTAACACTGCAGTAAGAGTTACATGATCCATTTTCCTCCTGAAAATTTGGGACCACATTTTCAATTTATCTGCTTGCCTAACTTTGATAGTTCTGTGCTTCGCTGTACAGAGGCAAGCTAGTGTACTGCAGATATCGTGTTACATAATGTAATTTTATGGAAATAGATGGGCAGCAGCAAAATTCATTTACTTGTGAGTGTGCCTTCCTGGTCTCCTTCAGTAAAATGTACTAACCATGCATGTGCAATGAACAGCGTGCACCATAAAGCCAAAAGAATCCATAGAATAAATGTTGGTTTTCCTTACTGTTTTTCCAAAGATTATTTTATGCAGGTAAAAGATGAGTACATTTATCTTAATGACTGCACCCACATAAAATCATTCTTTGCCATCGTGCCATTTTTGCATAATTATAGCAGTTGGTACATCTAGTCCAGACTGCATATGAATATGTTCGCAACAGAAAATGCTGCTTGTATTTGTTAAACAGCTGGGAGGGAGGGGCAGGAGGAAGAGACTTGTTAAATAAAAATAATGGTAAGGATTTTTTCTTATCTCTTTAGCAAAAAATAAGAGCAGAATAACTAATTTCCTACCACTCATAAAGATTTCTTTTACACATACAATATAAAACTCATCCCACTGAATGATTTGAAGAAGCATATATAACAAAATTTATCAGATACATATGTACGGTTCTCTATAGTAACATTACAAACTTTCTCAAAGTAGAAATGAATTTGGATCCAGTGTTAGTCCCAAGTAAAATGATTTGCATAGGCGGTAAGAAGACATACAAGATATATACATAAGCATACAGTTTCTTAAACAAGCAGCTAACACTGTTTTCATGTGTTCCAAGGTATTTGTCAGGCTTATACCGCATCAATTTTTATAAGTGTAACAATATTTAAATGTAGGTATTGCGCTATCTCCTTCTCAGATGGACACATGCAAAAGAAACAAAACACTCTTTGGGATGTGCATGTAGGGCAGAACAATAGCAGGTCATCTAGTCCAGCCCTTGCTGACTTTCAAACATCTGCTTCAGCAACATACTACACACTATAAGACCAAAACAAGGTTCTCTTCTACCTTTCACGAAGCTGTAATTTATTAAGCCATTGGGCCAGGAGAAGGTTTAGGTGCATACCTGTGCTTTAATCCCCCTTACCTACAGGAATGGTCATTCCATGGATTTTGTCTGCCCAACCGGCATAGTACCTCAGGGTTTTTATGACTCCCTGAAGATCTACATAGAAAGCTTGCAAGAAAGGTTTGCCACTGTTCAGTGATTCCATAGTCTAGAGGACAAGAAAAAATTGAGAGATATAAGCAGAGTAGCATTTTTAGACTATTGTACTTAAGTATTCACTGTCTTAACAGCTCTTCAATCATGACAGATTTTAATGAGGACCAACCAGTTAGGCCTTGGCATAGTCTTAACCCGCAAGGTTCAGAACAACTATCTGATCCCCTTTGTTACTTCTTTTAGCAAGTGTGAACAAAAAGCAGTTTCCTTAAAAAAAAATCTCGTTCCTTCTAGAGTATTCTATAATGACTATGATTTTAAGAACGTGTGCATTCGTGTGTGTTTATGTGTGTGTCTGTTTGTCTGTCTTGTGGGTTTGTGTGTGTATCCACATGCATGTACATGTGCCTGTGTGTATTTTGGACCCAATAGCCACTGCGTTTGGTCCAGATATATAAATGCTAAATTGCTTTAATCAGGAGCCAAGATAAAAATGTCTGTCAAACTAAGTTCTGTTATGTTAATGATAACAGCTGAGAAGGGGCTCCTTGTAACCCCATATTAATGATCTGAATCCATAAAGAGAAGAATGGACATATCCCTCTTTACATAATTGATGTGAATATAAAAATTTCTCTATATGGCTGCCAAGACTCCTGCTGAGGTCTGAGATATCTATACTGTACAGTCGGTTTATTTATTGCCATCAAATAAACAAACTCTCCTCTAGGGAAGCTCATAAATTAACAAGCTAATGTCCTTATTTTTAAGTTAATATTCCAATTCTTATTTTTAAAAGTATCTTAAAAGCTATCCGCTTAGGGGTTCCTAAGATCATTTAGCAAAAAGAATCCAATAAAATATCCTAAGATGTTGAGTAGCTTAACTCATTCTCAATAGCTGTCTAATAGAAATCGTTAAGAATGGGCAAAGTACACCCATGTGTAACACACCAACGATCAAATGAGTTTCTATAGAGAAGAATGGAGGCCTAATTCTGCACTGACTTATATCCCCAAGAGCAATTAATGGCATTGCCTGCAGTGCATTTCGGTGAAGAACTTGGCTCTAGAAATACAAATCAAATGACAGGCAGAGTAAACTTGATTTGCTGTGCACTTCCTTCTCCCTGTGGCGATTTTACAGTATACACTGGTGGTAAGATGATTTAAGCGTTGACAAAGCTGGAATTAAGATGTTCACCAGCTTAGTTCAAAGCACTTGACATGCGGAAAACAACATTAACAATGCAACCGTTTGGACGGCTTCATACGTGAGCGAAATAGTGCAATACCCAGAATTCATGTTACCAGTTGAGTGTCAGTAAGCATTCACCTGCCATTTCAGTAATATTTGCACAAATCACTTCACTCAGTCTTCCATTTTTTATTTTAGAGAAGTTATAAGTGTGTATAACATGCATACACATGTGTACACACCCATTCGTCTGATGTCCAATTTGAAGCTTCTTTGAGTCAACTGGAAGACTCTTGTTGACTTTTGTGAGCTTTGGATCAGGTCTTAAGTAGACAATCAGCCATCTTAGCCATCAAGCTGAGTGTAGTTTTCAAATATAATTCATATTAACATATTTATGAACTAATTTGCTCTCAGAATGTAAAACTGGCAGGTGATTTGACTGTTGATTTTCATGTGCCACTTACAGCAAGGATTGCCCTGTCTCTTTCGACCAAGTCTGCTAGCTTATCCAAAAGATGGCCTCTTTCCGATGCATCCATTCTCCTCCAGACTGAACCTAGAGAAAAAGCAAGGCGAGCTGCCCTCACTGCTTTGTCCGTATCAACCTGTCAAGAAGGAATAAAAAAAACAAAGGCACTGAGGTAAATAATAACATTACCAGGCTTATGAAATTTGCTGTTGTACAGCCTTAGTCACATGATGGGTTTTGGAACTGTGATAAATAAAAGAACTGTCCAATGGTGCTATTCTGGACCTGTTGTTTTGACCTATTTATACATTCTACCCATTCACGGGATGCATTACCTTGTCAGCTTCCTGGATCTCACAGATCTGCTCTCCTGTTGCTGGATTATATACTGGGAATATTCTCCCACTTTCAGAATTTTGCCACTCATTGTTGATGAAAATCTAGAAGAGGAAGAAAAGTCATCAGTCCTCCTGCATGAACCAACAGTAATGTATATAACAACAAACTCCTGGGAAAGGCTGCAGATTCTAATACAAAAGAGTTTAAACTTATTTATGCCTGTGAAAATCACAGTTTTCAAAAGTTCAGGCTAAGGGTCAGCCCCTGATGTCTTTCTGTATTCTGTGACAGTGTTACTCTAGAGGCAACATCAAACTCTAAATAACTTGGCTGACATTCAAATTTGGTTCCAAAACTGTAACAAATAAACTAAAAAAAGAAATACCTGTATCAGAGAAAAAGCCTTGAAACTGCTGGAGACAAGACAAGGGAGTGATCATTCAATTCAGTAAGTAAACATTTGGTCACTGATATAACCCAGTCAAGGCTGAATAATCTCAAACATCACAGTTCTTCAATACACAGTCAGCTGCTTATGGCTACAGTGATGGCTTGCAGCACAGAATTAACTTGCTTATCTGCTTGGAACAATGGAAATTGTCAAATTGTTTCAGTGTTGACATCATTTTAATTGTCATGGGCAAACCAAATTTGAATTTTAATGGTGCTGACAACAGCTGTCTTGAGAGAGGTAATGACAAATGAGTTTATTTAAAGTAGATTTTTACTGGTAGCTGCATACATGCCGGTTATTTTCTACTGAATAACTCTCAAGAACAGGATGCAATTATTTATTAGCAAACATGAAATAAGTCACTCTAGGAAAATGACTGAGTGAAAGGTTTTCCAGGTATTCAGACTCTTCTTGTCCTTGAAATCTTTCTAAGAATTAGGTTCAAAAAGTCCAGACACCATATGGGTTCCTTGGAATTCAGGTATCAATGTTCTTTCATTGTATTCCATGAAATACAACTTTAAATGTATAAGGGGAGGTTCTGGCCTCATTTAAATCAATTGGAATTTTACCATTGACTTCATTGGAGGCAGGAGTTCACCCCTAGATAGAAGGAATGTTCATCACCCTTTTTTGCATGAGGGGTCAAGTTGTGTTTAAAGAGGCAGGGACTTTTCTCTGGTTAAAGCAAAGCAAAGCCCCATACCCCATACAGATCCTATGACTGTGGATGAGTAAAAAGCTGAGGGACCCTTTGAAAGATTCAGGAGTCTCAGTTCCAATCAGAGATAGTCAGGTGGTAGAAACTGGCCTATCTTTTTAGATCATGGCTACGGAACAAGAATGAATGATACATTAAGTATTGGTCCAGTTCCCTCACAGAACCACCATAGATGCTGGGACAAAAACCTGTCCCACTTATTAGGCAGACTAAACATCACAAACGTCTCGTCTGGAGTAGTACTTTGCCACCTCTTTAATCTTGCACTTTCTGCTGTCTTACTACCATGCAATGAAGAAGCTGCTACATTTGTACTGGTACATGGCTCAGGTCAGCCAGATATGCTCAGGGAGATGATGGAAGACAGTTCATATGTAAGGACTGTGCTTAAATGGTGTCAGATTGTTGGTTCCTTTTTTGTTTGTTTTCTTTATAGCAAAGTTTGATGTGGCAAAACCAGGACAAAAGAATTACATGTTTTTCATGTGAAATTAATGGAATGGAATACTGGTCCTTTCTAGTCAAAGAATAGTATGATGTGATTATAGATCAGCTGCTGACTTTTTAGGCTTGGAATAGTATGAGGATAGCCGCGCCAGCCTGTGAACTGAATAGTTTAAAACTTACTCTAACATAAGTGTTTACAACTTGTCTGATGGCAAAAAAAAGCAGCATCATCAAAATGCTGGGTGTTCTAAGGGAAGAGGATCACCAAAGCTTTAACAGATCTATAAGGAAGGAAGGAAACAAGCAGTGAGCTAATCATAAATTGATGAGAAGAAACTGAGCTGGGAAAAAAACCAACGCTAGTCTAGCAAAAAAAGCACCCAACAGAAAATACAGTCAGAAAGCTCGAGATGAAGAGTTGCAACACCAAAGGGTATGAAGTGTCCATAAAAGAAAAGAACGTGCCGAGGACACCGGTGCGCCTGTGCATTTTAAAGAAAGTAAAGAAATTGCACACTCATATTTGCACATGAAGGTGAAGATGCATCTGTAGAGTCTTCTGTTACCGGACATGAGCTTGCTCAATCTATTCTCCTAGCCAAATGGAAGCCATGTAGCTGTGTTCCTCTCAGCAGGGCTTATTAGCTCAGGCTCAGTGCCACACTAACTGCAGTGACATAGCTTCTGGTTCAGAGCTGACTCATGTCCGGCTGAGTCAGGACATGGGCAGAAGGAACCCATGCCTGCCTGGAAAAGACCCTGGTGATGTAACAACTGTGTGTAGAAACGAACAATTACATGTGCTTTTGCTTTTATGGATGTTTTTCTGTTGTGTTTCCTCATCTTCCCTGTGCCTCTAGCCTCAGCCACTTCGCTGTGTGCCCTTCCATCCATTTCAGAGTCCGTCCTTTCCTTACTTTCCCCCACTTTTTGTTTCGGTTTTCAGAGGTAGCTGAAACCAGAACCTACCACACCATTACCCATCTATCAATCACTTTGCACACTATATTTATCTTGAACCTGTTCATGTCCTTGGACTGTAAGCTCCTCAGACCGTGGGTGGTGTCTTCCTGCTCAGTGATTACACTGCTTTGCAAACCAAAGTATTGGCCCCGTTACGGCATTTTGGAGCTAACCCAGCCAAAATAAGATAATGAAAGAATCACCAGTATGATCTCTAGTGACTAACATCATAAGCCAAAATCCTCCGGTGTATCGTCACTTTTTAGACTGTAAGTGAAACAAAGCAACTCTGAGATCTGTGACTTGTGTGGAAGAAGGATTTTACTGTCATCCTTTCCACTGAGTTCGGTGGAGTTAACGCCATGCCCAGAGTGTGGGGGGGTGCGCCGAGGAGGCAGGGGAACGGAGAAAAGCTTGCAGCTTCAGAAACAGATGGCCAAAGGAGATGTAAGGATGTTTGCTTAAGGTTACAGTATGTACATAAACACATAGGTTCCTTGTGTGATCTGTCTTGAAAGACTAAAACAGTTAGGTTGAGTACAGGAACCCGAGAAGTGGAGGCAACTGCAGTTCAGTACTCTTCCCTTATAGAAGTAAGTGGTCTGTTCTTTTTTAGAAAGACTGAAAGATGTTAACTACATTCTGCTGGGATGAACACCTATCATCAGGTTTGCTAGTACACAGGACATGTATTTGTTCTTAAAATACATTTCACCACAGGAATAAGAAATAGTGCCTTGGAATTACAAAAGAGTGTTGCAATTCAAGTTGACTGGAACTATAAGGTATCATATTTTATTGGATGTTCCATTTATCCCCCAGATTTAGAAAAAGAACAGTAATAGCAAATATTTCAGATAGGACATGGGAAGGATCTATTTGGCATAAAGTTAGAGTTGAAGGCAAAAGAAATTGCTACTGTTAATGGTTAATGTTAATTTCTTTCTGTTCCACTTTCTATAAACAAGGTATTGCCTATACAAGCTCATTACTGTAAACTGAGCACATTTAAATTGGCAGTAAAATCAGAGTATTTACTCTAGTGCACAAATAAAGTACCTAGTCCCATGTTTTGGAACAGTTTCAAGTCTTGAAATGCAGCAGCTGGCAGCTTTACAAGCAAAACCTTACACTTAAATAATTCACTTTTGAAAGTTTTAGGTGTTCTGTGTCAGGTAGTACCATTCAGCAGATATTCCTACCACCAAGACGCAGATTCTTTTGCAATAAATTTGCATTCACAGGGGCTTTTATAACTCTTCCAGCACTACTGACTCCAATGGCTGTTGATTAAACGTATATATCCTGTACATTTAATCTGACTTTCATTATGGCCACTTCGTAAAAATGCCATGAAATGGACAAGCGATGACACATTGCAAGAACAAGGAATCCCTGCAAAGCCTCAAATTGGGTTTTTTTCTGCCTTATTTATAGTGACCATGGTAAAGGCTAAC
Organism: Oceanodroma leucorhoa; assembly: GCA_030449065.1. Lineage (NCBI taxonomy): Eukaryota > Metazoa > Chordata > Aves > Procellariiformes > Oceanodroma > Oceanodroma leucorhoa. The sequence goes on from JASVER010000048.1 coordinate 78,125, forward strand.
TCTAAATCAGGGAGAATATTTGACAGCAAATGTTCCTATCTATGGATTATATATAACCCATCCTAAACACCAGATGAAAAAGGGGTAACCCTAGAAAAAAGAAGGGCTTGCTTCCATGTAAATCATGCTGCAAATTGGACAACACCCAGTGAGTTCATTGTTCAACCTCAATTGTGAAGGCTATTCACATTTACTATTCCCCTGGAATCGATGTTAATTAAGGCTGACTGGGGCTATAAATCAGCCTTTGGTTTTTACAACTTAATTCAGCATTAAGCATATATATGTAAATAAAAGGTAACTGATTAACCACTTGAGTTTTCCAGGAGTTACTGAGGTAATTTGTTTTTGTTTGAGTCCTAGTGTTACCTTTTGTGATTTGCAGTAAGGAAAAGAAAAAGTATATAGTATGTCATGTACTTGCTATGCGGTATTGTGAGTAGTTAAATAATCTGGGTTGTTGGGTGCTATCAACAAAACTGTGCCAAAATGGGAAGGGAAGAAGGGAACACTTGAAAAATGTTGGAACACGTGAACATTTAGTTTGCCACCTACTCTCAGTAGAGCCAGTAACTGCAGTAATACGAGAGCAGGAAGAGAAAAGGCAAACCTTCCTGTTTTACTTAGGTTTCCCTGTCAGTACAGTGATTTGGCCAAGAACAAACTCAACTGGCAAAAAAGACAATGCCTCTTGTAACTGAGGAATCTGGCTGTAGTTGGTGTACAGTGGTCTAAGGAGGAACAAAACACTATTTGTTCACCAGTAATGCTGCCTAAGGCAACACGCAGAACTGGGCAGCAGCTGAGGTAGCGGGTGGGTGAGGTGTGCATGTGTGTGGGATGCGAAGTTTCAAACAGGCCTGACAGTGTAATAGGTGCGGTTAGAAGCTCCCGGTTGCCCCTGGGAACATGCCCTTGGAGTGTCATCCTTCTCATGAGATCTCATCGTAAAGGTCTCTTGATAATTTCTGTTCCTTTCCAAATGAAAGATGGAGAGGACATGGCATTTTCCTAAAAGAACAGGCAGATCCCTCCCGGTACTCACGATAACATCTTCCTCACACACACATATTCTCATAGACCTTTTGATAGAACTTCGCAAGATAATGGTCGCACCACGTATTTGCTAGGTTCAAATTCTGCCCGTGGTTAATTGCATACAGCCACTGCTGACAGAGTTCCATAGGACTAATCAAGGAAGCAATCTGACCCATCCTACAGGGCACATGACTGTTCAGAGCTTTTGAGATAACATATCATACAAAAAAGTATGCAAAAGAAAAGTAAAATTCAAAGTTATAATGTAAAAATTCAAGTTCCTTTGAGATTCTGCTGACATGTAGTTGGAAGGAAATTATATATTGCATTTTGCTAAGACCTGCATTTCAAAAGCATTATGCACTGAGTTCAATAGCATTTTTGGATGCTCATCAGTGTTGAAATCAAGCCAAGAGTAAATGTTTTTAGCATAAAGCAAAGCAAATTAAGCTTTGCAAATAAACAACCACAATATCTTCTTTAAGTAGCCATCTGTCCCAGCTGGCTTACTAATAATCAGCAACTTAATGCTCATTTCAAACCATGCAGGTAATTGGAGTGATAGGTATTCAAAGAGAAAGGGATGTGTACAAAACCAGGCTGAACAATCTAATCTGCAATGCAGTAGTAGCAAAATTTAGAGCAGGGAGAAAATGGATAGGATTTTGTGTTTTCATCACTATTTACCACTGAGGAAGTACAAAACAACTATCTCTATGGGTGTGTATAATTAATTAAAATGCAGCACAGAACGAAAACCTCCTTTGCAGCTCTTAGTTGAATGAGATTTGGTTTCATGGCACTACCGAGTCCCTCTGATGTTCACCCAGGGGCTAGCCCTGGATTTGGAAAATGGAACTGATTTTTAAATTCACTGGGGATTCCTGCATGCTTACTGCCTCTCTTGTATTGTCTTTTCTGAAAACATACAGAAAAAAAGTAATTTGGGCTTCTTTAATTCATAAGAGTAATCAACACAGGTGGCAACAATGTAACTTTTCATTTCCTTTCTTGAAAATGTTCTCAAATGATGTGCGAGGGAAATGATGATCTACATTCTTAATTCGATATTGCTTAGTGATGATGTCATCAGACATTTTCTTCAGGCTCCCCAGCTGTATAAGTAAGAACTTCAGCCAGTGGACAGACAGTGGCCTAGCATTCAGCTCTTTGGAGGTGGAATTATTTTCCCATGGATTTAATAAACAATGATTTTGTGCTGTTGCAGCTCCAGAAATGTTTTTTGGTACAGGAAGAGGATTTTAACATCCAAATAATAATGGCTTCCCACAGGAGATATGGTTCTGGATGAATGGAGGAAGGAATGGGAATTTCCTAACTCAATTGATTTAGTAGCTGGTTATAGTTTCATTCCATCAAAGATCTTTTTTTCATATGTGACTTTCTCCTTAGAGAGCCTTTGACGTTAACTCTGCAAGAATGGGGGAGGGGGCATCAGATGCCAAAGTACTTTATGAAAGAATCACAGCTGTTCGGCCCTCAGCATCTTCTCATAGCTGGAGGCATTAAGAAATACATAATAGCACCTTTTTTGGGGGGGGACACACATACAACAATTTTAGAGGCATGCAAAAAATCCAGCAGCAGCATTTCCCTTGGTAAATACTGCATAATATCACAGATACTGGGCACCTGTGCCTCAGTCTGGTCAGGAAATTTCATATCCTTTCCCATCTCGGCAACTTCATTTCCTCTCCTTTGGAAACATTTCAAGAGTCCTAACGATTAGTACAATTGCAAGGGAACGAAGTAGAAGGGATTGCCAATCAGAGGTGCAGCTTGTTTATTTTCTCAAGCTTTGTTTTCCTTCACTTTTATGGCTGTCTTGATACAACAAATCTCTCACATTCTAGCCAGACCATGTTGCGGGGCACTCCTGGGAGTGACTGGAAACCAACAGCTGGCTACGGAATCAGCGAAAACCTGGTTTATAAGTAGGCACTAGGAAAGCAAAAGCCAACCCCAGCAGACTGATTGCTGTCTGGCCAGCGATTGATCAGCAGTGCTGTTTTATTTTAGTTTTAAGAAGGGGGTTCAGGTGAACAGCAAGAGTCACTGCTCCTTGCTGTCAGTTCACAAATCATGAGTAATGGGCCACAGTCTTTGAGGCCAACCTCCCCAAACATTCTCAGTGCAGAATCCTGCTTCTCAAGGCAATCCGCGAATGAGCCTTTCGTTGGGCAGTGCCAGTGACTGCATCGCTTTCAAATGATACACCTACATAAATCGAGGCAGGCTGGCTGGCTTGAGTGTACAAACAGAAATGGTTATCATGTCGTTCATTATAGTTAACCACAGAGCAATATTAGTCCTGCAGAAGTTACCCAGATTTTGGTTCTTGCAATGAGATGCCTTTCAACTGTGGAGGAACTGTAATTGTTTTAAGAGTAACAGCCAACTGTACATGAGTAACACTGCACTTTGCACTGAATTCAGTTCTGCCAAGCAAGCTCTTGTGGACGTATCTGGTTTTCAGCCGCTAGAGGTCCAGTCCCACCCACAGTAAAATAAAAGGAAAAATCCAACTGGTTTCAGTGGGAGCCGCATCAGGCCCCAGTTGATGAAAAGGAGGCAATGGCAACAACCTCCAGAGGGATGTTTGTATTGGGAGACAAAGCTGTTCCACTGGAAACGTGACACCTGCTCTAGAGCCTGTGAGGTCTGTGAGGGCCAAACAAAACCAGAACATGTTGATTTTTATTTTTCTTCTTTGGCTGCTGGGTTGTCCTGGTTCCTTCCCTCTCCTTACCTCACAACTGCCCCCCACCTCCCCCCCTCAAAAAAAAAAAAAAAAAAGATTTAAAAAGGAAGAAGAGCTCTTTTCTAAAGCTGTGTGTGTTTGGGTTTTTTTAAAACTCATTTGGACCTCAGTGCCAGAAGAATAATGTCATGGCTTTTAGACATGGTCTACCATAAATGGGGGTTTCCTTCATAAACCCAAGCTTGAAATTTCACTCAAGAACTCTAGAGTCCAAGCTTCAGAGTGTACTGAGAGGGTTGGAGAATTTTAAACATTTACAAACATACCATAGCAGCAGGACAGAAAAGTGGAATCAGAAAAAAAACGCACAAGAAGTGAATGAGGCTGCTCTGGTTTCGCTGTCAGCGCAGCAGTACGTCAAAATCTAGTAGAATTATGTTTACACAACCTGAGTCCTGTGCCAAGGGTACGTGTCTGGATGAGAAGACTAGAGCGTTCAGCTTCTCTGGATGTAACTTCCAAGTAGCAAGGCCTGAGCCAAGCCTACTGAAATCAAAAACACTCCTTGACATCAGTGGACTTTGGATCAGAAGCCAAGTATTTCAAATAGGTGAATCCATCAAGGTCTCAGTGACATTTCAGCATGTATAAATGGTCAGACTTCAGCGTGGCAGACATAAGCTGGAGGATTCATATCCTCCAGCACCTAATGGTGGCATCTAATGCAGAAGCTCCGTCTCTTTCCAGTCCCCGTGGGGTCGGAGGAGGAGGAGAAGCACTCCCTCAGGGCAGTACCCCCGCCCCAGGTGTGCTCAGTCACCCCCCCAAGGGCCTGTCTCTCCAGGGCTGTTGCACTAGCCCACTCACCTAGACATCTCCTTTAGGTGCTTAAAGGTAGATACCCCGAGTCCCCCGCTGAGCCAGCGCACAGCTAGTGTAGGTTTGGGGAATGGTACGCTAGGAAACGGGCCTGACTCGGAGGAGAAACTGGGGGAATCCAGGGTCTTTGAGCAGCAAATGGAATCGGAGAAAGGGCTTGAAGCCTCCTGTCAGTCTGCTGTGAAAGTGGAATGTAACATGATTTTTTCTCCCCTATGTCCCAAATCCCTCACACCAAATGTTTGACCTGCCTGTCTTCCTGTCTTAATTAGTCTTCTGTCTTTCTGGGAGCTGGGTCTGTTCTTTTGCAAATGGCAGCACATCAGACAGGGGAAACCTGTCATGTTTATTTTCTAAGCTGTAGGGGGCACCCATTTGAAAAAACTCCCAGCTTATCTAAACGCTTTTGTTTGTATGATTTTGAATTAGGAAGTGTGAGTAATTAGTTAAGAAGATTAAATAAGTCTTAACAACATGCAGTAGCATGCTTACTTTCTTCCCCCCCCCAAGTATTTCCTGCACAAAACCCAGGCTGCCAAACTGTGATGATACCCTTTTCTATTTTAGTTTCTCACTGTGCCACATGCTGATACAGCATCCGTTATTTCAATTCAGTCTCATTAAAGGGATTATTTTGCACCTGGTTGTTCAAGAAAATTAATCTAAAGAGAAGAAACTTCAGATTGTATTGTCTGTTGAACTATACCCACCACAAACATTTTACTTCTTTCGGCTGCCTTATTAAACTTGTGGGAAGAAACTTTACTTACAGTACATAAAGGCTTCCTCAAAGTAATTTCTACTTTTCTTCAGTTAATGAAGAAATTATCTGCTGTTAGTAGCACAATACAGGAGCAATAACACTTTCCTATAGCTCAGGTAATATTTCATGTATTCCTAAGAAACTAAGCTCCTAAGCTTTACTTATCCTTTCACTTGTGGAGCTCTCCTTAATTGCTGGAGAAGAACATTTTATGTCTTAGCACTGCATCAGAAAACATTGTTTCTGAAGCCAGGATGACTAAAAAATTAAGTATGCTCTACATTTCCACTAATAACAAAGAAAAGCCATCACTGAATGATTTGGGTAAGGATGGCAGTGTTTTTTATGGAGTACGATCCTTCACGTCACCTATTGCAACTGAAAAATCAAATACTGAAAGATTTCTAAAAATCCATTAAATCAGAGTTGAGAAGATGGAGTATTTGTTTACAGAATCAATTATTGGGCTGTCACTGGGCATTAATGAAGTTGGGGCTATTAAGAACTTGATCCTGGAAACCCTTCCACAAGCACTCATTTGAGACGGTGGGAATGAGGAGGGGTTTGTACAAACAAGGCTAGTATTAGTATTAGTCTGTATAGCTTTCCTGTGTTTTGCATTGTTTGTGCATTGCAAGTCTTGTGTGCTCATTATGTGCGACATAAAATAGCGTAGTCTATTTATTTGTACATGGGAAACATGTTCTGCCATTTAAAAGAATCTAGCAGATCATCACTTGTAGGTAACTGCCATTTTAAATGTTCATCACCAAAGAACAAGTTCTTACTTAGAAATTAGCTATGCTGCATAAATAAATACTCCTACTAGGATTTCAGACACTATAGGCAACACAGAAAAATACAATGGACGAATTTATTTTGACTTACAAACTCCATCTGAGAAAATTACCTTATAACTACACATGAGAAATTGCTGGAATGTCAACTTCATTTGCAGTGGCCCCTTATGGCCTGATCACCCCTCCCTGGCACGATAAATCACTGGCAAGATCCTTACCTTAACACGTTTGATCTGAGCTCAGCAAGACTTGGTTTTGATGTGAAGAACTCCAGATCTGTTAGGTCAGAGACAAATAGCAGAGCCACTGACCTGCAAAGTGCTAACTCTATATTAGACCCAAGTGAGCAGCCGTAAGCTCCTGGAAAGTTTGCCTTCACTTCTACCTTGCATCCTGAATATCTTCAAATATTACTGTTAGCATGTTTTGCTAAATGGTGCCAGTGACATTCCCTTTCATGTCATTCTGCACGTACAGAATCCACAAAAAGTCAAACAAACAAATAAGCATGCAGTATGAGAAGCATTATCTTGGATAAACTGTTAGAATTATCTGCACTTTAGGGCGACGTGAAATAAAATTCAGTATTTATCAGTTTCATTATTTCATTTACATAAATGGCTTGAGCTGTCCCTTTTCTATCTGGACCATGCTTACTAATATCATAAATAATGATATGCACCAGTATGCTCACTAAGGGGATTGAAAGTGCCTGTATGCACGTCTGTACATAAAGAAATTCAAACTACTGCTAAAAAAAAAAAAAAAAAAAAAAATCCAGCTTGTGACATTTGCATTCAAAGTCTGAACTTTCACAAAGACCAGTTTTGTGGCCACTCAGTTTTGAGGCCTTGATTTGAAACTATTCCTTATTGTCTTGGTTAAACAGTCACTTATCTCTACGATATTAAGCAGGAGTGTTAGTCTACCCAAAAATTGGATGTCCTTGATGGGCTTTGAGGGAGAATAGCTTTGCATCATCAGCAGTAAGTTAAATCACATTAAATACCCACTTACAACATAGGGATTACCACTATGACATCTCTGGTGAAAGCCTTTAAAACAAATTGTTGTGTTTGTTAGAAGAAGCTGTGAGATAACAATTCCCAGAAGTCTGATTTATAAACCCTTTTTGCTCTTCAGGAAGATGCAAAGGAACCCAACACCTCTCATTCAATGCTGCAATGAAATCTCTCAGGCTGGAAATTCTTTTCAATAAGAAGTCTTGGGAAATACTGATTTATTTACTTTAGAATATTCCTCTGGAGAGAAGAAACCTTTAGCTAGATACCCTTTCCTCAGAGTACAGTTCTGATTTCTCCTCCAGTTCTGATTTCTCCTCCAGTTCCTTCTGTTGGTAAGCCATTGACTTTACATATACAAAACTGGAACAGGTCATTCTACTTTTTATTATTCATAAGGCTGATTGGGGAGAACTGGGCTTAAGTTGTCAAAGTATCCTGCTGTGCGGAGATACCTGACAAATTTACACCCCAAAGTACACTGTGGTGCTAAGACTAAAATTGAATGTGAAGCGTTCTTGCAAGAGCTGATTACAGTCCCAAGCAAATTAAACGCTTCAGGGTATAGCAAAATAATGCCAATATTTAATAGAGTTTAACATTTTTATATGTGACTAGCAAGCTATTCTGTATAGAGATGCAGGCCTGCATGAAAAATGAGCTCTTCTATTTACCTTTAAATAGAAGCAGACTAATAACTTTGTGTAAATTAAAAACATGACCCTCACCTTTTGCCAAACATACAGCATTAAAAAAATGGGCTAAGGCAAAACCAAAACCTAACTATACAGACATTTCCTTAAATGAGCAAAGTAGGTTGTAAGTCTCATCAATAAAAAGCCTTCCTTAAAAACAAATGTTCATATATGCAGTCCTGAGAAATTTTTTTTTTCCCATTTCCTTTAAAATTCATGTTTCTCTTCCCCTTTCTAACCAAATTCCCCTTTTCTCTGCTGGAACCCCTTGTAATGATACCAGAATGTGGGCAAACCTCATTAGTCTCCCTGCTGTTTACAAGACAGGATTTATGCTCAGTGTAGTGAACACAATGACACATGATCACTAAATGGCTAAAACCACCATCAAGTCTTTAATCTGAGAAATTTTTCACCCAGACATTGCAAGTACTATTAGCATGTAAAGGTATGAAAAACAGTAGTAATTACAGCGAACATATGTCACCCAATGCCCACCTTTCTGCAAGGAATATACCAATAACTAGCTGTTTGTGAAGGTTAATTTCATGCAACCTTTGGCAGTTATCTGGTGTGAGGTATGTTGCCAATTCAATCCATTAAGTAATAACTGAATTCTCATGGGACCTAGCTGAAGTCAAATGTTGTTATTCCAGGTTCACTGCTTTTAGTCTCCCTGAAGACCATTTAGGCAAACAGCTGGAAGAGCTGACTACAAAGGTTCCCAGTCACCGGGAACCACTCTAGGAAAGCAGGTAAAGGCTTCTAATCAGGAAATAAGTTGTCGAGGATTTGTCCTGTTGCTCCCTCAAGGAGAGAAATTAACTGAGACGGAGAGCAAGAGCATGAACACATTTGTGTTTCAGCTAGAATCCAAACATTAAAAGCAATTGCCTTGGCTGATGGGAGGAAGAGCTGGGCATGTTCTGCACTGGCCTCCTGGCTGTCATCTAAATAGCGGGGCCTTCCTTTTCTCTCTGCGTTGGAGTGCCTTACTAAAACAAAGCCTTGGAAAAGTGAATAGAAACAATACCACGGAAAACAACCTGGACTTCCAGTACTGTCACTGCATTGCACCAATGGAAACACTCCTCCTCCTAACAGAAAGTCCAGAGGGGAGCAACACCACAAGCTCCAGCTTCATTTGAACCCATTATGCCCATCCTCCAGCAAGGAGGACACTGCCTCCCGGACAGTGCTCAAGGGAATAACAGCAGAGGCAACTCCTGATAAAGTGACACAGAAAGAGAGCAAAGAGCACAAAGAAAGGGGTCTTTTCATCTATACTGTGTGCGCATGTATAGGTGAGTGCACAGAAAAGTGTGCAATTAATACCATATAGAATTGTAGACATGCATCCACATGTAAACACTGGCTCTGAAATTCATCTGTATTTCCACTTCTCAGAATAGTATGTACAGAAAAAGAGGTTTTATCTTCTAGTAGTCTGGCTGGTTTAGCAAGAGATCCTGCCTCTGACACTGACCTACTGTCTGAGTTAGTCATGGTTACACTCCCACAAATTTAAACTCCTCCATCTGTGAAGGAGCCTTGTCACCAGTTTTACAGTGAGACTGAATCAATTAATGCTTTCTAAAAGCTTTGATGGAAGGAGCAGAATATTAACACTTGCAGTTGAGTGACGCTAGCTAAAAATGTCTTCAGTAATGTAATAAATGGATTTTAAAATCACTATCAAAGAGCTGGACCACCAAGACTAGGTTATCATCAGCACAGCTAACCCATTTAGTGTTAATCTCATATCACAATTTCAGATGGACAAGTGAAAAAGCAGAGCTTGATTCTCACCTCTTGGGAAAACAGCATCCCATAGACATCACAAAAGACAGAAGAGGCCGCTAAGTAGCTGTGGCAAAGAAAGTGTGATAAGGACAAAAAGAGGAAGACCAACAAAAAAACATCAAGCACTGATGGAAAAGGGAGTGCAGGCTTAGCCAGATGTCCTGAAAAACACATGTGCATGTTTCTCAAGGTACGTGCAGGCCATTATGGTACAGGACTGCTGCAACCATACGTCACAACTGAAAAAAATGGAGAGAATAAAACTCCTCGATTTGGAAAGGCAGGTGGTAATTTCTAACCACTCCAGAATAAACAAACTCTTTCTCTTACAGCTGAAAACAACCCACATACACAAATGTAAAATGCATATGTTAAGGCATACTGATAAGTTTTGAAAATACCCGGTGGAATCAGGACAGTGCTTTTATGCCTGGATGCAAAGAACATTTAAAATAAACTCCAAATATGTTTCAAACAATAAAATGAAGTGGTTCCTTAAAAAAAAAAAAAATCTATGTATGCAGCTGGCGGTTACATAAATGCCTTCTCAAATCAATTTGACAGTGCAAAATAGTATTTAAGCCAGTTTAAGTCTAATTTCTATTTTAAGGACTTTTTACACTAGCAGAGTGGTAAATGAGAGTGAGGTGCAATGTCATGGGAAGTGCTTTAGTGGTTGAGCTGAAAAGACTTTACAGGATTTTTCAGCCAACTACATCACAATTTTCATCTAGGTCATCTTATAGTTAGGAAATAAAAGCGCGAGAGCCTATAAACCAGCATTAGAAATCTAAGTGTGAAAATGGGTGATCTGGACTGGATCACGGAGAAGAAAAAGACTAGCGTTTTTTGAGCATAAGGGGACAAGAATTATCAGAGGCATACCATGATTTCTAGGTATAAGCTACATAGGGAGGACAAGCCAGGCTGCAGAGAGGGGGGAGTAGCTCTGTGTGCAAGGAATTGCGTGGATATTTCTTGGAAGAGAAATATAACACATAACATAGAGCCACGGATATAGAGGCAGTGTAGATCATGAAGGATAATAGCAGGAGTGAAGTACTGACTTCTGGATAAGAGCAACTGAAGTGACATTGAAGTGGTACTGAAGTGGAAAAAGAACATGAAGGCAATAAGACTGGTGCAAAAGTAACTGCATGTTAGTTCAGTGAGAGCTGCATTGAGATAGTGTCTAGAGAACATACAGTTTTCTGTATCCTAATCTAAACAACATTTGACATAGTCCTGTCAAGGACTAAAAATTGTGTCTGTACCCCTGACAAATGGTTACCAAATAAATAATTTCAGCTTCATTGCAGGAGAGAAACACATGAAGAAGCCCTACTCTCTGGGATACTAAACTTCAAGAAGTGATTTTTTTTAAAAGAGGAAGTAACTTAGAAACTCCCTGCTTGAAGCTAGGAAATTAAAATCCATAGAATCAGCATGGAGGCTTAAGAATATGAAAGAGTCAAAGAAGATTTGCATTCCCAAGGCTAAAAATGGGAAGCACAAGCAAGAAAATAAATGGGGTGGCCAAGCAGGAAGACACCAGAGGAAATGTAGGCCAAAAAAAAGAAAGTGCTATCTTTAAAAGACTGCAAAACAAAATTAAAATTAAAAATTGCTACTAAATATTCTGAAGAAAAATACCAAAAAGTAACACAAATAAAACAGCCAAGAGAAGCGTAAGTTTAATAAATAAGCAAATACAGGCTGTGGGAGAGTCAGTGGATTCCGAAAACAACCTGGCTATGGAAAGGTATAAAAGGGAGACTGAAGATATTTCCAGAAGTGGCTCCTCATTTGGGGGGATCTTAATTTGGCTATACCAAAGCAGATTATGTTTCTGGCCAAAATTTAATATGTGTTGTAGGGCCAAGGGAAGAAAAGCAGAGCCACTAGTTTGAATAATAGAAGACGACTGGGGACTTATCTTTACTAAAACTCTTAACACCAGCAATACACCAAAGATCATTTAGAGGCCATGCCCAAGACAAGGGTGCTTCAGTCCCAATTGTGCTGCAAAGAGTTGAAATAAAGTTCCTGAAAGAAATCCCAAATGCTAGTGCATCTCAATTCTTCCAGTTTTCAAAAGCTGAGGCATCAGGAATTGCACAAAAGCCACTAAGGATATTCCAGGGTGGTGGGTGGGGTGATGATGATGATGATGATGATATATTAAGCGGTGTTTTTCCCACTGAAGCATGAGAACACGATGCCACAGCACAGACCTGGAAGGACCTTCCAATTGTAGAGATCATATTCCAGATGAAATGTAGACTTGAGGTTCTGACCAGCTCTAGTCACTTGAGGCCAAATTAAGGCATGGTGACCTATTCACAGGAGAATAAGATCAGCTTTTATATGACAGTCAAATAATACCTGTATTTACCTGAAATAGTAAATAGCTCTGCTTTGGAAATCAGTTTCACTTGAGAGTGAAGCTTTTACCTGTGTAAATAAGTGTGTCTGGAATTTCTGTAGGGAATGGCACTTTCTGATAGTTTATGAGTCAAATCTGAGGGATTTTGTGTAATCATTGCAAGATGACCAGAGCATGGTAAGAGGACAGTGTCTCCCTGGCATCCTCTTCCCATCCGAGTTCAGTGAAGAGGCTGCAGCCTGTTCTTCTGTGCAACACCTCCTACATGTTTGCGACTTTCCAAATGGATTTTTGTAACTCACTTATTTTAAATTGGGGCATACTGGAAATCCACATGGAAATTAGCAAAGGATATCCTCTCTGTAACCACAGCACCTGCAGTGGGCCTCTCCACAGCTGTCCCACTGGCATCCCTTCAGATTCTGAGTTCAATTCAAAGTCTTCATTACCTATGAATCCATCACAGATTAAGGTCTATATACTCTATTGGACAGTGCGGTCCCTGTGTTTTAACCTCCAGCGGAGGTCAGCTGAGATTGAGCTGACCTTAAACATTTTCATTTGGGTCACAGAATTTGATGTGGAATGGTTCTCTGCTCTGAAGTATTTTCCCACTTCAGTCCAACAAAGCTGGAATGTATTATGTTTCAAGTCATAAGGTAAAAATCTAGTTCACTAGGCTCTCTGGGAAAGGAACTGACTTCAAGCGAACAAGAATGAAATCCTTTTTTTCTTTTGTCAGTTGGAGACTATTTCAGCAATGCTATTGCAGCAACGCTTTGATGTGGCTTCACGTACCATACTTTTAGTAATGAAGTGCTCCTATATTTAAAGCTTAGTTACACTGCGTAACTTAAAATTGATGTGTTGCATTCATGTCACAAAGGTAGACTGCTATTAAAAGTAACAGAAAATGCTGGCCAATGGAAATATGTTTTTAGACAAATTCTGAAATATGGAACTTGTGTTTTGGAGAAAAACCAATTAGGTATATGCAGTCTGAACAGGAATTCCTCTGTTCATTTGAGTAAGCACAAAAGTAATGAATGATTGGGTCCTTAGATGGCAATCATTTTTTAGACTTCATCTTTCTCCATATAATACTTAGTAGTAAGTCTTCACATAGCAATTTATGCACTTACTTGTGCTTGAGTAGGGATGCCAGCACTTGTTTGAGGATTCCTCACTATACTGCACAGAACGGCAACTTTCTGAAGATTTTTTTAAACCTTTACACATCTGTGCTTATATTTACATAGTTATAATGTTGTCTCTGTATAAATGCATTTTTTGTCTCTCATTTCTTTCAGTTGAACTAAAGTGGATGTTTTGGTTACTTGTTTCAGAGAGTGAGTTCTCTTTAAAAAAAAAAAACAGATAAAAAGTGGTTTTTAGAAGTGGAGAGAATTAAACAATTTGCAAAAAATAAATAGTGAAATATTACAGTTCAGTCTTAGGAAAGATAGCTGCAAAACTGTAAAAGAAGAAATGTGACTTTATGCAGGATCTGACTAAGAATTTATTATATGGGCCACTGAACTCATCTTTTGTCATTTATCTCTCTAAACCTGCGAGATTTCTTGGAAGACAGTTGGTCAAATGAGGAGCCGAGATGAATCAGTGGATATAATTTATTTAGACTTTAAAAAGGCTTTTGATGATAAAGTCCTTAGCAAGAGGCTATTAAGGAAAGTTAGTAACCATATGGTGAAAGATAAAGTCCTGCCATGGATTAAAAAGTGGTTAAGAGATAAGATAAAAAGACTGGAAATAAATGGATAATTCTCCCTGGAAAGAGGTTAATAGCAAGGTGCCCCTTCATTATTGTGACCAGCAATCGATATCTTGGTTCACCTGCTTTTGCAGATCATTAATAGTAAGGTACATAGTTTGCAGATATAAATATTCAGACTAATCAGAGTACTGAAGAAAATATCACTAGGGCTGAAGTTAAAAGGCATTTGGGCAACTCAAGGGTAGATGAAATTTGCCAAAGGTAGTAAATGCAAAGCAAAGCCTGTTGGAAGGAAGGGTTCAAATTACTTGTAGATGCTGGTATGTTCCCAACGACTTGCAATGTCTATGGACAGCTTATTGAAGGCAACTGTTACTGTGCATTGTAAAGAAGGGAAGACAAACGGATACAGTGGTTCCATTCTGTGGTGCTCCCAGGAACAAAGCAGTTTATGGCAGCGAGTAACTTCAAACTGGCAGAGCCCATTAGGGTCTGTGGGGAACAATTCTGCATGGACAGGGAGATGGACAAGCTGAGCAGAGATCATCAAGAATTTTTTGACCGTTCGGATTTTTTTATCAGAAAATGCAGACACATCAAGACAGAAATTGAATATGGAAATCTACCAGGATTGATGAACTTCTGTGGGAAATGTTCTGACGCATAGAATGGAATGGAGAATTAAAGAGGGATTTGTTTTGTCAGAATGAAAGCGTGTGTCCAAGACACATTATCCCAACTCAATAGTCCAATAGTTAGAGTCAATGCCTAGACAGCCATAGATCTTGGATCAAATCCTTGCTCTGTCCGACATCATGAGTATTCTTGGATTGAAGACCTGAATCCTGCCTTTCCTCCATGAGTGTCCTGCCCACTGGGCTATCAAGTTGATATCTCTCAGGCCTCATAAATACTTCAAAGTGAATTATCCAACAGGAGAGAATGTGAGACTGTTTCCAAGGATAACCAAAGGTGGGTAGCATCCAAAATTGGGACCTATCCACCATCAGAAAGTAGGGATCCATATTCAGGTTTCTGCTCTGTTTGCTCCAGAGCAGGGGTATGAATTTGACTGCTCTTCAACACGGGCAAGTGCTCTGATTATTACTGACCTTCTGGTTTTGGTGTGCAAATAAATATATGCATATTTTGTATTGGAATACTCAAGTATTTTTGCAAAGATGAGAAAAACACTAATTACATAGCTCTTGTCTTCCAGTGTATCATCTGACCTTATAGACTGGGCAAAGAGAAGAAAATTTCCCTCTAGCCAGCAATATAGTATTGTACAGCTTGATGCATTAAACCCGTTTCCATTTTCCCTGAAGATTCGGTCTTTCCCTAAAAATTCAGCACAGTAAGAGGTCACTGCTACAATAGTTACCTACTCAGTAATATAGTAGTTACCTGCAGTAGTTACCTGTAGTAGTTATCCAGTTGTTGCCAGTTTCAGCCTGGTAGTTTCTGTATTTTTAATGCTCTTGAATTAACGGTTATAGCAGCTGTACTGGAGTAAGCAAAGGCAGGGGACTGGATATGCTTAAGATGACAATTGTTTATTGATCCCTCATGCAAAACCTGGGCAAATTGGGTTTGTGCAGAAGACCTTAAAGGTTTGGGAGGAAAGAAGGAATCCTATATTCAGGCTGTTAATTGGAAGGAAGTGCATAAATAGTTTGAATAGTTTGCAATTGCTATATGGGCTGATGGATTGTAATACTAACCACAAAGTATGAACAGACTAGAAAATTCAAACTGTAGATTTAAACAACAGTAAATCTAAATACAGTATATACCCTAAAACTTCATATATGATGATACAGAGGGACATGTCTAGTGTCAGCATCAGATGCTGAAGTGTTCCACAAAGGGGAAAAGTAGCTGTTCTATTTGTCTACTCCTCATGCAAACATCTCATTTTCTGTGCCCCATCTTTTGCAACTGGACAGCGCTCATTGAGCTGACCCAAAAGGCTAGCTGATTTCTTCAAGTATCAGTCACTGAATCTGACTTCCAAAGGCATTGAAGTAGGGAGCTCATTCAGGGAAAGACAGGTGGGAAATAGCACGTATTCATCACTTACCTGAGTTTTGCCAAAGCTTGTCTTCAGTTCGAAAAATGACAAAGATGCTGCATATTATTGTAAATAAAATAGATTTCCTGCCTCCTATCTTAATGTCAGTCTAGAATTTTATCTGGAAAACACATGCTGGAAATTTTAATGAAAATTTATAATAGTGTTCTGAAGCATTCATTTCTGGGCAATGCTAAGAAAGCACAATGAGAATGAAAATACAGAAACTTAGTAACAAAACACTTCAAACCCAAATGCTTATCATATGAGAATTTGAAAATTATTTGTTAGATCTTGTCTACCCAGAAGCAGTTTGCCTACACTTAATACAAACTGCTGTACACAGGTTTCTGTTGCAGTGCTGGGTAGTTTACCTGGCCTGTGTTTAGAAACTGACCTGATTCTAGCCCATGGTGTAAGAGTGGAGGCAAAGCCTTTTACACAGGGCAAAAAAATACGATTGTCAGACAATTCACAGGCTATCAGTACAGAAACAGTTCTGTACCTCTTCACTGCCACAGTGCTGTAACTTCACCCCTTTAGAGCACCTCTTTATAAAAAGCTCTCAAAACCACAATTCTTCAACTTTTCCTTACGCTGAAGTTCTTCAACTCTTTCTCAGAATTAAATCAGTTGGCAAGCAAGAAACAAAACTTAAAACATCCAGCTGGATTAGTGTTCCCAGCTGAGAACGTTTGTTCACTCAGTCACACGATGTAGTGACAGAGCTAGGACAGGACAGAACCCTAGGGTCCTCATTTTATACCAAGCTGTCTTTTAAAGTCAACATGACTTACTAAAACCACTATGAAAATAATTTGTAAAGCAGATTTGATTATACCATAACAAAGGAAGGATAGTCACATCCTGCAGAAACACCTTTAGTCCCTCAAATGGAGCTGGCAGGAGGTGAACGCTGCAAAGGGCTCGATCTATTGGGCTGATTCCACGTCTACTGTCAGATACTTGGGAGATGCTCAAGTCTCAGGAGGGAGAATGGAGTTGCGTAAGGACGTGAAAGAGGGAGGCATCAATATAATACTGAGAACCCCCCTCATCACCCTCGGAAGCTATCAGGTTCTCGGAGCCATCAACTGAGGGGTGTGCTTCCTGTACAAAACATGCTAATAACGTGTCCTTACTGGACATCATGCTACGGCTTGTCTCACCCATCTGATATTTCTGGAACAGCCCATTCTGGGAGAGTTTCTGGCATAAAGCTGACATTTGTAGAAGTATGACTTGTTGCCAGGGAGAGAGCTGGATCCCCTTCCTACCTACATGCTCCCTTACGGATGGAGCATAGCACTGCCAACATGCTCTGGACAAGTCTGAGGAGGGCTTGCTGTGCCACAGGGCTGTAGAATAACTTAATTCCATGCAATACTGGAAGATCCCCTGTTCTGCAGATGCAATCCCTCCCCAAATGTTAATGTTAAGAAGTAGAGAATAAAAGAGTCATCACAATGAAAAGAGAGATAATCTTGCATGTAGCAGTTTTAGTACTTGCCAGCCACACAGAAAAACTTAACCCTGTGTGCTTGAACACTCATCTTCATGTCTGGTTCACATCCTAGTCACCAATTCTTATTACGCACATCTAAAACACTTTTCACAGAGACCACGCCAAGGCATTAAAAAGCTGGGAAAAATATTCCTAATGGCTGTTTTTTTAAAGAAGCATAGGCTGACTCCCAATATCAAAGTCACAATAGATACCGCTACACATCTTACATAACAACATGGCATCCTGTAATTTTCATCACTAATTAAATATATTTTTTCTGACCAACAAAAAACTACATTGCCTGTGTGGCTACATCAGGTGTACAGATCGGAAGGACTTAACACACAGTTTTCTGGTCACTTCAGTAAACCTATCAGAGGAATATTTCACAAGTTTCAATAATTCTGCTAAATAATCAAATACATGAAAATTACATGGGTAGTATTTCTTTTATCTATGTTCTTGGAAGGAGCTTTCATAGTAATTCCAAGGATAATGTAGTGTTTTAAAGATCAGTAAGAAATTTACTTTTTTCCAGTACATATTGGAAATCTTTAAAAATCTTGTTTAGGGATTCCTGGAATTTTAACATGTTCTATCCTAATAAAACTGTCTATTTCCCAATTTTGGAATTCCAGAAATGGAATTTAATTGACAAAATATGTTTTAAAATTATTTCACTTAGTTTAAATGTTCACAGGTACCTCTATTTTTCATATAGAATTAAATCCCAAATGGTTAATATTTTACATTCAGAGACAGCTGTAATAAAGAGTTCAAGAATTCTGTGTCCTGGTTGTGCATTTAAAATTCTCAGCTAACAAGCAGGAGAGGTGCTGCTAGGAATGCTTACAGATGTCTGATTTTACAAGGTTTGGGGCTGTTGGTATTTTTTTTGCTAAAGTGCTTTAGTCTAAAGTTATTTATTGTTTATGGAAGTTGTTTGTCATTTAAGACATGAAGTGACCACTCCCCCAAAAGAAAGAATCAAGTTACAATCCATTATTTCATTTTTGATTGTTTTTCTTTGTAATAGGTGGGAAAGTGGATCCTGGATAAAAGTCCCGCCCAAGACAAGACTCCAAGCTGAAGACTCCAATTATCTATAAATCACTTGTATTCCCTGCAGAGAAAGAGAAAAAGGAGGGAAGAGCGAGACAGAAAAACAGAGACAGAGGATATGCCAAGTGAAATATTTGATACCTGTTCTAAACCAAATTTCTCTCAAAAGCAACCAGGAGTTACCTGATATCTCAAAACTAAGCTTAGAAGAAACATGTTGCCGTTGTTTTTGGCTTAATAGTGAAATAAAATAACTTCCTTTTACTTGTTCCATTAGTATAAAATGTGTAACATTTTACATATTTCTGAGATGATGGCACTATATATTCTGAATTATTAAAGGTTACTATCCAGCCTACGTTCTTGCAGACAGGAAGATACGATTGCTGACGACTGTTACCTTTTTCAAAGATTCTTAGAATTCTCTAGTTTTAGAACAGAGAAATGCAAGTACACTTATTATGCAAACTGACTGTGATACTACTCTGAAGTATTATCCACCGAACACTCTGGAAGCACGTTTTACACTGAAACCAGCAATAAACAAAATTCATGCCGAATACCATTTGCACAGTATGATTGTTCCCAAAGTGTAACACACATAACATCAGATAACTACATTCCTTATTTATTTGAACTATTTTCAAAGAAATTATATGCAAGAAACCCTATGCATCTTTTAATTTGCATACTGCAGTTTGCATTAAAATATAATGAAATCTAAAATAGTTGACTTTCCTCTGAAACATTCTTCTAGAACATGGAATTGCTGTAACAAATTAGCGAACAAATTAGTTTTGGCACCCGCTTAAAAAAGAGAAAAGATGAAAAGCTTTTAAAGTGATGATATGGAGGAAAAAAATTACACTACATCAGCCAAAATGAGTTTCCTATCAGCTTTAAAGCTCCTGAAGTTGTATTTCCAGTAGATAAAAATGTTATCACCTTTTTCCAGTGCTGATGTGCTTATTTTCCTATGAAGTTACTCGGTGATTAGAAACAAAGTCTGACACACTGTAATCTGTTTATACAATACATTTGAAACTTCTCCAACAGAGATGATAACGATACTAAAGATGCAAAGATCCAAAATATATAAACGAATTTAAAAATTCAAATTCCATTTACAAACAAATGACTGTTCTTAAAGCCCATTTTAATCAACAAAAACAATTTAGTCCCATAACACACCATAGAAAAACACCAGATTTTTCTACATTGACCCAATGGGTTTGTTATTAACCCTCTCTTTATGAAAATTAGTCTTAAATGTTAGTAGGAAAAAATGTGCCCTCCTGCAATATTGTTCAAGGGTGTATTCAAGTATCACGGAAGTTAGTAAAGAGACCTGTTCCAGTGCTGTAACAACCTGGTAGTATTAAGAGTCCTCCAGGAATTGTAAAAGAGTCCCTTGGGCACACAGGGTAATTCAAGAAAGAAAACATTTTTACTTTCTGATTGAGATATACAGGTATGTATAGTAACTTCCTCTAAAGTACATCAAAAGCAACTGAAATGTATTCGAGAACTACTGATTTTTGCACTGAAAATAAATCCCAACAGCTCTGCAGAAAATACTATGTTTAAGGGAAGTGGCAAAGCCAGTCCCAACAGATCTAATTTGCTTTTCTATTATCCTGTGGTTTTTCAGATGATTACAGGGTAAAAATCTGTTTCCTTTATTACAGATTCAAGGCAGTCTTTTAGTAGTTTTTTATCTCTACACTCAAGTTGGTTAGGGCAGAATGAAACTGATTTTAAGCAAAATCCCTCCTTTGGAGGGAAAGCCATGAATTTCCATGCCAGAACAAATGAACACAACTTACCTTGGTGTATTTGATTTCAAGGTTGAGAGTGGGAGAAGGCAGCAGATGCAGAGATGCCATCAGAGCTGCAGGATCTGCCTTCACCTCCCCTGGCATCTCAATTTTACTGGAAGTCATAGTCTTGGGGGGGTTTTATAGTACCACCGAGCCCCCCGCTCTGACCTGATGTTGTGTTGTGTTTTGGGTCGGTCCCCCCCCCCTCCAAAGACCGGCGCTGAAGATGTTGCTCTCGTCCTCTGTATATAGGCAGGTGTCAAGCCGGGTCTCTTCTTATTGGACATGGGGGCAGAGGCAGGGGGGCAGGTCCATCCTACCTAGGGCGATAGCGGCACAGCCCCGCTCACTCGCGCGGCGCAGCCGCGGCGCCCCGCAGGCCTCCGCCGGCCCCCCCGTCCCGTCCCGTCCCGTCCCGTCCCGGGCGCCGGGGATTCCCCGGCCACCCCGTGGGAGGACGCAGCTCCCGGGCGCGGGTCGTCGCCTCCCGCCCGAGGAGCGGGACTGGGGAACCCGGTCAGCGCCGGCGGGGGAGCGGGGGTCACTAAAACTGCCGTGTTCCCCCTCGCCTCCCCCGTGCCGGGCGGGGGCCGGCGGGGAGGCGCCGCGTCCGGGAGAGGCCAGCCCGGGCCCCGCCCGGGGCATCCCGTGGGGAGCCCCGGCAGCCCCGGCCCCGCCACCGCCCGGGGAGCCCCGGCCGCGCCGGGGGGCAGCGCCGGGGGGAGGCTGGGCCGCGCTCGGGAAGCCCTGGCGGGGCGGCGGGGTCCGGGGGACGGCGACCCGCCAGCGGCACGGCCTCGCAGCGCGGCCCGGGGCGGCCGGCTCCCCCTCGGGCGCGGAACCGCCGCGCAGCCGGCGGGGCGGGGGCGGCCAGGCACAGCGGGGCAGGCGGCCCCTCACGGGTCCCAGGCCGAGGCACGGTAAGGGCACGGGGCCGCCGCGCAGCGCTGCCGCTGGGCCGGCAGGGCGAAGCCTCCCCCTTCGGGGCAGCGTGACTGTCCCCGCTCCCCGGCCATCTACCCCCGCCCGCTGCTTTCCTCGCGCTGCCCGCTCTCCTGGCCGGGGGCTCCGCGCAGCACCTGGCGGCTGCCCTCCCCCCCTCCCGCCACCGGACGGGCGCTCCGCGGAGCGCCCGTCCCCGCCAGCTTTGCTCGGAGCGCCCGCCGCTCCCCGGACCGCCTCGCTTTTATTTTTGCGGCAACTGACATCAAAGTGGCTGCGCGTCCCCGGTGACAGTGATGGATGCGCGGAGAACACCCCCCGCACCGACCCTACCTGCCGCACCGGCGGCGCCGTCCCCGTCCTCCTGCTGCCCCCTGCCGGCCGCGCGCCCGCCGCCGCCCGCCGCTACGGTAGGGGGCCCCCGCCGCCCTCGCCTCGCGCCCGCCTCCCGCCGGGCGGCGGTGCTCCCTCACCTCGCGCCCGCCCCGCGCCCCTCGCCTCACTCCGACGTCACACGGCGTCTGCCCCAGGACGTGGCCGCCGCGGCCCCCGCGCGGGGCTCGGCGCTGGGCGGCGGGTGGTGCCTGCCTGCCGGGGCAGCGTCCCGGGCCTCGGGCCGCCGCTGGCGCCAAGGTCCCCGCGCTCCGCCAGGCCGGCGGTGCTGGGTGAGCGGCTTGTCCTGCTCCCCGCGGGCCTGGGAGCGCCCTTCCCCTTGCTGGGGGGGTATCTCCACAAAGTGGGGTTCTTGCTTGTCCAGAGTTTCTCCTTCTCCCTTCATGGAAGAGCACGGTACAGCTTTCCTCGCTTCCCCTTGCAAGGTCCCAGACTCACTCCCCTTCTCCCCCTTTGGCTGCGGGCTGGGCAGCCCTGCCTTTCCTCCTTCCTGTACAACAGTCTCCCGTCTTCCAGTGTTGGGGGCACTGCCCCCGCTGCGGATGGCGCGCGGCCACGGGCGCTGCAGCTGCCAGTGGAAGCCCAGAGGCTTGGGACTTGTGCAGCGAGGGCACCCAGGTGCGCCTCTGTTTCCAAATTGCTCTCAGGAAGGAAAGCGACCAGGAGGAGCAGATGTTCACTGCCAGGGCAAGTCCTGCAGCCCAGCTGTGGCCATCTCTTTTCTCAAAAGTTTTTTACAAAAGGAAGAGACCTAAAGGGCAAAATAACTTGTTCAACGACAGCCACCTGTTCCCAGCTATTATTTTTTTGGGGCGCCCTCTTAGTGGAAGGCCACATCATGCAAGAGGTTGGGCATGCTATACAGTTACTACAGTTACTAGGAAGTCAGCAGCCAAATGGAGCCAGATGCCACTACTCACTGTCTCAAACCCATCACGTGTGCAGCAAGCAACGCATGTGCGGTGGACATCTGTCCTAGCTTGCTAGAACCAGCAAATGGCTTGAGCTTGTGCCCTGACTGGGCTGATGGACATCAGAAATTTATGGTCAAAGCCCTACACTCTCTCTGGTCAAAACTCCTAGGCAGAAAACATATGAAGCCCAGACCATTTTTGTTACTTTAGGCAAAATCAATGAAGTTCTGCTTACTGATGCAAACACTCCCAACATTTTGAAACCGATCAGATATCATGTTTTGAAGTTATCACATTGCAGATAGATAAACAGAGGAAGGATACCAAAGCCTACAGCTGTCTAAAGTTGGCAAAACAAAGCAGCAAGAAATATACCACGTGACCTTTTTATTGACCTAGTCAAGAATAAACAACGGGATTTGGCCATGTTTTGATTTTGTTACATTATCCATTTGTTGATTCCATAGATGTTCCTTGCTCCGTGTTTTACAAGTTCGCAGACTGCCCCAGCGTTCTCTTAGTGTTTGTACAGGAGCATGGGACAAAGGTTGCTTCTGCACAGACAGGCAGCCCAAGATACACAGTGTCATTTCAGGGTTAACATGCATATTTCTGTAAATTTCCAGCTCAATAATGAAGAAGGAGACTGCAGATTTTGCTTTCTCTCATTTTTCATCTTTTTTTTTTCCCCCGACAGAGGAAATGGATCCGTAATACTGTGCTGTAATGTGACATGCAGAGCTGTCAAACTGTGACACTTGGGATGAGTGAGACTTTTAAACGTCAGAAATTCAATTTTTAATGGCACACTGGCAACACAGACCTAACACTTCATCACAAAGATGACACCTTCTAAAAGCTGTTTTAAAATAAATCAGAGTGGGGATGTGCTCCTTCAAAAGGGGACTGCATTTAAACAAGTTTCAGGAATGAGGAAACTGTATAACAGTTTCATTATTAAATCAAGTCAATAAAGTTCAGGAGATTTTGGTGAGAAAGGATTTCAGTGCATGTGGAGATGCAGTTCAAACCCACATAATCTGGAGCTGCTTAAGCAACCTCCATCAACTGCTTGTCGTACAAACCAAATTCCTCTTACATCTAAAAGCAATCCAGTTTGCAAAAGCACTCAGAGCCGACCACCTTTAGACTAACTGCTACCTACGCTTCGTTGGCACTCCCCAAGTGGAGAATGGCACTGCACTCACCATGCTGCAGGCTCCCGGTCTACAGCCAGCTTCAGAGGGCTCCCCCGGAGAACGTGGCAGATGTGTGCCATTGCTCTTCCCGACAGCAAGTGACCAGCCACAGTTTCTCTCTACCATCTGGGAAGACAATGATGTAGGCTTTAGCACCAAGGCCACAAGTGGGTTCTCATCAAGTTCAACAGGAGCTTTGCCAAACAGAATGAGGAACAAGGGCTGTAACGCTATGTTGGACACACTGATGAATCCAGCTTGGTGAGCTGCTTCAGTGATTCAGCACTACAGTGGCCACTTTATGATAGCAAATTGAGTCATGGCTTCAAATCACGCAAGTGAATATTTAATATTTAGCGCAATTTCTTTGTGGAAGGGATTACTACCCTTATTGCCTTGGACATTAGGACAATAACTCAGTAATAACAATGAATACAGAAGTAAACTAATTAATTTGTGAACAAAAAAAAAAAGTAAGTCCAACAGTGGCCAAGAAGAGAAAGAACAGAAACAATACTCCAGGTTCAGCTTGAGTTCTGGGGTCCCTAAACACCTACATATGGCAGAGAAACCACTTATTCTTATAGCAGTCCTGTAGTTTCTGGGGTTTTTTTTGTGAATTGGCAATAATAAATCAGCTGGCAATTAAGTCAGACTGGCTTATTTTCTCTTACATGAATGAGTTTTAATTAAACTCCTACGTAGCAAATCAGGAAACAAATATGTTCTATTTCAGATTGGAATGACAGATACTACTGTCTTCACATTTTGTGAAGAAATGACTGTCAAAAAAATTATGAACAACCAAGTGACTCTGTTTCTTACTTCAGTGTTAAAATTTAGGCTAGTATATAGCCAAGATCAAAATAATTCCTGAAGAGTTTTATTTTTATATTTAGATCAATCTGAATGTATAATTTAAAGAAATACCTTTGTTTCATTTACAAGTCTCAGTCTCTCCACCCACCCCCAGCAACTGGTATTATTTATAGACAAGGGCATAGACGTTCAAACACCATCTGATGGAAACAGGACCTTTGGTAGCTAGAGAGGGTCCAAAAGACAGAGCTGTGGTGTTGAAGTGAATACAGATGTATTTAAGGCATTCCTGGGCTGTTCAGTCAGAGTACTGGTATTTTTCTGCTCTGTGTACCCATTGCCTAAAGGGAATCATAAAACTAGAGGATTGGATGAAACTCTTTGTATCTCAAACACCTCTTTTGGGCAGAGTAGCTGTACCAAAGCATATACCGATACACCACTGAAGTGGACAGTGGCTACAGCAACTCCAACAACATAGAGCTCTTCGTCCGTACTGCTTCAAATCTGTGAATATTTCTTATGCTCCTTAGTGAGCTCCAGACTCTAAGCACTTTGTCACATGCATGAAGGAACTGAATCACATCATTCTGTCAGACACTTCCAGTGATTCATTTCAAGATCAACTTCAAAACCTGTCCCAAAATGCTTTCAATCTGACCCATAAGTTCTTTTTTATATATATTTCTCTCAGCTGTCCCACTACCATTTAGCAAGGATATCCCTGGTTCCTCATACAAATTCACTACTGATTGAGAGCCTACTCCTCTGTACCCTTTGCCTCCTGCCTCAGTAAATGTCCCTTCCTATTTCTTATGTGCTTTAGAAATCACTTTTGGAAGAAAAATAGGGACCAAAAAGAAACTTCCACTAAGTTATTTTTCAGCTCAGATTTCCACTTACGAAATCTGAACTTCATTTTCTGATATATACAATAAAAGCTTCACAGCCTCAGGTGTCCTATATTTTAATCGCCTGCTATTTTCATTACTGACCATGATGGCAGCAAATGCTCTTCAGGAGATACTTGTATTTTAATTTATCTGCAAACATAAATCACACATTATAGCACTTTTTTCCTCTAGGTTAATTGAATCAATTCTCTAAATGTCTCTAAGCCTGATCATTTGAAAGAGGCTCACTGTTTGAGATCTCTTAAGAGTTATGGCCCTTGAATTGTGTGCAGGATGGTATCAGTCCTTGCTCCAGACAAAGATATTTTATACATATAAGGTAAAAATTTTGTTATACACATAAGCAATATTATCTGTAAAGCAACACCCACAATATTGTGATGATCCTATAAAATATTATTTCAGAAATTTTTCAAATAGCCCAGTGAATTGTCTTAATATTATAAACCTTATTAATAATTGTTTAAGAATGAGTCTGGATATATTTTAAGTTCTAAAGAAACAAAATCTACTTTTATTTTCCTTATTTCTACATTACCTTTAACATAAAAAATAAAATAAATGCTGATATCAAGAACAACCATTTTTATTACTGAAAATCCAGGAATTGCTAATGAAGAAAACTTGATTTAACATGTTTTTTACTAAAAATCAGTCAAAAGGATCAGTTTTCTTACCTGTGATATTGGCCATTTTATACCCAGGTAGAACTGTAAATTGCTGCTATGGTAAATTCAGTCCTAAATTGAAACTCGAATTTAGGATTTAAGCAAGCCGCGAATAATTCAGTGACAGGGATAAAGCTGAATATGCTTGGAAAGTGTTTGACTCACTTTACAACTGGGTCGGTTTCAAAAATTAGTATTATGGTTGAAGTCAACAGCTGGAAGGTAGCACGCCTGCCCCTAGACTGTTGCGCAGAAGGCTGCTTTTGCCAGGTCCGGAGGGAGCCTGAGGTGCCGCTCCTTCCGTCTGAAGAGTTCCTGAGACCATCCCGCTCACAGCTGCTCCTCAGCTGTCCCCACCCCGCGCACAGCAACACACAGCCTCGGGGTGGTTTAGCCCCGTCTCTGCAAAAYAGCCCCCGTCTTCCCCCGCAGAGTGTACGTGGCAGTGAGCGGCCGTGCCTTGGGAGAGTGCTGCAGAGAGCGCATGCTGTTAACTGTGAAGTTATAGGCAATGTGCTCTTGGTTGTAGGGATTCTATTCTGAATTTAA
The DNA here is from genome assembly GCA_030449065.1 of Oceanodroma leucorhoa. Lineage (NCBI taxonomy): Eukaryota > Metazoa > Chordata > Aves > Procellariiformes > Oceanodroma > Oceanodroma leucorhoa. The sequence continues at coordinate 104,829 of JASVER010000048.1, forward strand.
ATATATAAAACACCTTTCTATTTTGAATTTCTCTTCAATGTACCTGTTTGAATTTATTATTTGTAAAACGCATAAAGCCTCAAATGGATTGACCTTCTGCTAATGTATATCACCTAATGAATGGATGCAATTAACTAATTCATATTGGAATATTGCACTTTCCAGGTCACATTTATCATCACTAAATGTGTGATCTAGCTTGCAAGTTTAAATTTTTTATTATTACCCTTTAAACTAAAGAAATAAGTCTTATATTTAATTACCTGAACTTACATATTCAATTAATAGCTTCATTACCTTAATGAATATAGATACCGCACAGAAGTAACAAAAGATTGCTGCCTGGATCTGTTCCTAAGTACACCCTATAAAGGGTCTGCTATGAACCTCAGAACAATTTTTTCCAATTAAAAAATCTTGACTGGGGAGTTCCAAAGGAACTGGGCCTGGCAATCCAATATTCTTATACAGGGCCCTGAGATAAATTTATCATCTCTATTGTTAATATTTAATATGTAAAAGAAGCAAAGTTTATGTTTCCGGAAAGACAGAGGATTTAAACATTCAAATGTGAATCATTCTGAATGAAAGGAAATTAAAAGAACGAAAAACAGGCAGACTGGCACCTCACCTATTAAAGGACAAGGAATGAGTGTTTGGAACATGGAGGCAAAACAAAAAACCACCCTTGTGGTGGGAGAGAGGGGGCAAAGCACCAGGAACAGCAGCTCTTACAGAAAATATTTCTCCGACAGAGAGACAAAAGGTGGCCGGATGGCATCCTTGGGGGGCCACGTCGAGTGGGAGACAGCTGAAGGTAGGTGGGTTGGCGAGTCAGATGCAGGAAACTCTCTCACTTTCCTGATGGCAATCAGGTTCCAGAACCATGGATCGGCTGTCTTGTTTAGCTACATCTATTTGCTTGCCAAACACACTACCTGGCCTTTGTGTGTCAATGGAGTCAAATCTGTCATTATCTTTGGCTTTCATGTTAAATATCTTTTATTAATTAGGTAGGCTCAGATCTCCTGCTCTTCACAACCCTGCAGGTAGCCATAATAAGTCTCCGGGTGTCTATTGCTATAGGGAATCTGTGCCCTGTAGAAAGATTAAAGGTTTTGACAATAGATCCCATTCGGGTTAAGAAAACACAGGGCTTAGATCACTGCAAAGCCCATTGAATGTACTTTGAGGTTTTCTTCATGCTGCGTGGATATATTTACCAAGATACTTTTTGTTATTAATAGCAAAGCTGAAGTTAAAATTTTAATCTCTAGTTTGAGGGCTTTTTATACAGAATTTGGAAAAGGAAAGAGTTATTTTAAAAAGAACATGCTGTCAATAATCTTCCCTTACATTTACTTCTCGTGTACATTAACTGTTCAAGAAAAGGGAATATGCAGAAAAAAAGAACAGGGGATTGGCTGCAACAAAGCATTTGCCTGTACTAAATTGATCTGTTCCTTAAAAGCAAAATTCTTCTTGTACTGAAACAGTCTTTTTCCAGGTGCCTTCAGAAAGTCAGACCTGCCCATACTGTAACCTACCAGATAAGCTTATACTAGAACCGTATCCAGCACATTCAGAAGGAAGCATGGCCTAGCGCAGCAGGTAACACTGGTGCACATAACCATCTGTACAGCATTTCCCTAACACTTTCACGTTTTGCCAGCACTGACGGTCCCGTCATGGAGCCCTTCGGTGTGGAATGTTATCTGTGCCCCACTATGCTATCGCAGAGATTAAACCGGCTTGGAAACTCAGGGCCTATGTTATGGACAGACAAGTCTGTACAACAAATTTTAAAATTTACTATCATCAATTATATAACTATATATAATATATATACGTGTAGTAACGTCAGTTATGCACTGATGGCCTGGTGGTATGCCCAGCCAATCAAGAACAAAGAAAAGTTTTGGGTCCTGCTTTAGAGAAAGTCCAATTTAATTCTTCCTGAAATCTGTGTCAGCAACAGTGGAATTCAACAAGCTTTGAATCGGGCCTTAAAGATTACTGGCAAAAAGCTTGAAACACACATATGTAGTGTGGTTTTGATCTCATATTCATGATCTTGACTGAAATGTTTTATCTGGACACTGAGATCACAGAAACAGAGAAGAAAGAACAAAGAAATTCTCAAGGGGTCACCTCATGTGCCCTACCCCTCCTCCAAGGTGGGCTCAGCTAGACCTGAGCTGCACGTTGCAGATGTTTGCCCCCGTGAGCACTTTTTCACCAGGGACTACTGCAGAGACAGAGGCATGATCAGAAAACACGAGAACTAAAGAAATAGGGGGTTTGTGTACTCAAAAAGCTTAGAATGCCGAATTACAGTGTGTTCGTATCTTCCTCACCTGAATTTTTTTCTTTGAGTTCCCCAGCAGCAGGATCAATCCATAAAACAGAGAATGTCCTTTAAGCACGATGCAGCAGTTTCTGTATGAAAACACAAATATAAATTAGGTAAAGGCATTTGACTAGGGACATGCATTATAGTAAATGTATGCATTCAGACTTTGTCTAATTCAGCTAAAATCAGCAGATTTAGACTTAAAAATAATTTGGCCCATATCATTACAATACAAAAATATATATGGTGCATTTATAGCCTTCGTCTCTCCAGCTGTGTTGGTTTAGGTTTTATTACATTAGTAATAACAATTTATGTGATACTCTGAATAATGTGCTATTAAAAATTCAGTACAGTATATACTGTTACCCATGGGATTTAAACTGTGGGAGCTATGTGTATTATTCTCTACTTTGCTATTTCTATAGGAGTGAAGATTACTATAAAAATGGTTAGGTTATATACACTGTGTGAATTCCTGCTCTTCTTGAATCCAGGTGAAGAGAAGAAATAGTTCAGTCCAGACTGCCTTGGGGTAAGGGTTCCAAGGGTCTTAGTCTTGCAATCTAAGGTTACACTGATCACGCATTCAAGCATGAACAATAATATCAACGTGCTTTTTGATGTCTTTAAAGAATGCCAATAGATTTGTGAGGCATAACCTCCCTTAACAGAACCCATTTGATTCTTCCACAGAGTATCAGCTTTATCTGTGTGTCTACTGATTTTATCCTTTACAACAGTTCATCTAATTTTCCTGCCACAGAAGTCACATTGACACTCTAGTAGTTCCCATGATCACCCTTGGAGGACTCTTTTGAAAAACCAGTGGATCAGTGGTATGTTTCCTGTGTTCTGTTTTGCTGGCATTAGGATCGGGTTCAGCGAAAAACAACCCACTGGCACTAGCTCTTCAGCAGCTGAACATTTGAATCCCTTGGCAGAAACACTGCACAGCTCCAGCAATTAGTTACTGTTTAACTTATCAATTTCTCTTGAAGTCTCTCCTACTGATAATTAATTTTAGGACAGTTCCTCACGCTCAGCCCACCTAATGTTTGGTTCTTCAGGAAGGCAAATAATTCTTTTAGCTTTTTAGCTCTGGAGTTAGCCACCTCGAATGCCTCTTCTGTGCTTTCATTCTCTGTAGCTTTACTTACTGTCTTGCAGGACTCCTCTGGTGATGGAATTTAAAAAAGTTTATATTACTACTTCCACATTTTTGGCAAAATCTTAAAATCTTTTTGGTCAGCTCTGTTGTGGTTCTACATTTAATATAACAGAGTTTATGCTCTTTCTACGCTCCTTGCTTATATACGACTTCCATTTTTGAAGGATGTCTGCATTTTCTTCCCTCAGATGCCACAGCTGTCGATACTTATGGATGGCACTGCCAGTATCCTTACCGCTATGGCTGGGATCAGGGCCCAGGTGAGGGAGATCAGTAGAAAACAGCAATCACAGTGTATTTTCTTTCCATTGTTCAACCAGGTGGTCCATTGCATGTGACTAAAAGACAGTTAACATGGAGCATGGACCACATGGGTTAGTAATTAAGGTCAACGCTTTCATGGTGCTTATCTTTACATTTTACTTGTCTTTCTTGTAATGCTACGTACACATTTGTTAGATTTGGGAAATGTCTTTAGAACCTCTTTCTGAATATAATAAAAGAAACAAATCAAATTTTCTGTGTTGCCTCCTTTTCTATTTGAAAAATAGAAGCATAGCAGTTCTTAGAGCATCTGCTTGAAGCTGGTTATGGAGCTGAGGAGGACCTTTGGTCTAACTTAGCATCACAGTTCTTATTAATGGAGTTAAATCATGTGATTTCTATAAAGCATTGAAGAAAGTCTGAAGAAAGCAACTGTAAAATATACATGTTTATGTCAGTTCTCCACCCTGTAAAGAAGAAGATTGTTTTAAGGAAGGCAACATGATCTGGACAAATGAGTAGGGGTTTCTGTCTCTGACATTGCCCTATTGTTAGTTGTAAAATAGCATTAATGCCTTCACACCTGTTATGAGACTAAACTAAGAGGTATCTGCGTACTGCTTTGTGAGGGAGACCCGCATCTGCATAAGAGAAAGAACTGCTATGGACAAGAAACTAAAAATTGCTTTCATAAATGTATTTATTTACTACTCATTTTCCTGGAAGAGAGGAAGTGTTTTATCTCATTCCTGCTGTAACGGATGGCCTCCCTAGCATCCTCCCTCAGTTCTGCTGTATACATCATTCTGAAAGACTTCTCTCACAGACATAATAAGCATATACTTTAGCACGCTGCGATAATTAAGGTCCTGAATAATATCTTTGTTTTGCAGTGGTGTAGGGTAAAGGTTTTCAAACTGCTGCAGAAGCTATTTTCAGGCGCTTCCCAGAGGCAGCTCCCAGCTGTCTGTGCATGTGCAGACCTGCACTGCAGGCAGGTCCTGGAGTGCAGGACCTGTAGCACTCCTACAACAGAGCGTGCCTGCTGCTGCGCAGGTGCTCACCCTGACGCGCGCAGCACCAGTACAGATGCCGTCATCTCATAGCTCACCAGCGATGTGGCTTTCCACAGGCCAGCATTTTCTGAGTCAGCTAAAGGCAGGGTGGTATTTGAATGCAGAGGGAGAGAAAGGTGAGTAAAAGGACACAGAAAAGCGGTTAAGGATTAAAATTGGGTGGTGAACTGGGTGGTTAAGGGATGAAGCTGGTGGTGGTAAGGTGACTACAGCTGCAGGGAACGTGCATCAGGTCCTAGCTTGAGGCAAGGAAGAGCACCGATGGGATAACAGAAGTGGCCCATTTGCCCAGTTCTGTAAAGCTCTGTCCTAATTCTCAGCAGACAACAGTACTGACAGACCTAAACGTATTTACCACCAAAGTGAAAAAGGTTTAGGGCAGATACAAACCAAGGCACTGAGCATCTACAACACATGCCAAAATAATCTACCAGAACTGGGCTAAGGTTTTGATGTCAAGTCAAATGACAGAAACCACTTGTAAACCAACCAGACAGCGTGTTAGTCAAGTCAGTATCACATCTGACAAAACCAGTCAAGATGCTTAAAAGATTAAGAGTGTAATATTTTTCTCTAGGAGGCCCAATTATTTGAGATATTCAGCAACTTCATGTCTTAACACCATAGAGAGTAATATTTAATGCTTCATATTGTAGCACCTATGCACTTTTAATCTAAACATATTGGAGAGATATAGTCACTCAGTGCCTCACTTGCCTATACTGCATTATCGGGAGCCACTGGACCGAAGCAGATTTCATTAAATGTTCCTAATTTATTCTGCCTCATTGCTCTTTCATAAATAGGGTGGGTCACTAGAGAGCAAGGCATTTAGTCCAAAAGGAGTATCGTGAGTGAATATACAAATTCAACATACTACACCAAGGTAAGATTCCTCATTAGCCACTGAAATCCCTCAGAAGTGACAAGATAGGAGCTTTTGTTTACAGGGTAGAGCACAGCATTCTCACAAGCATTCACTCTCTTTTACAACCTCCCCTTGAAAAGCTTTTGGGCAGCCAATAGTAGCACGGTTTAAATACCAATCTAGGTCAGAGAGAAATTTTCAACCATATTTTGGTTCCTTCATTTGTGGTTTCTCTTTTTGCCTTTCTTTTTAATCACGGTGACAGGAACAAAGTTTTATTCATTTTTACCAGGGGGAAAAAAAAAGTAACAGAGCAGGAAAGGTAATAATTAATCCATTCTGCAAGAAAAAAGAAGAGTTCTGATTGTGAACTTACTGGTATTATCTAACCAGTATAAATAGAAGTGTACTCGGAGAAGGCACAGGATGGAAAACTCATGATGAATTGTTAGGGCATGTTGAGTTGGTTCTGTCAATGCCTGCAGTCAGATGATTTCACTGGCTGTACAAGATGAAATCTCATATTTCAATGTATAAGTAAAAGTGTCAAAGTTCAGCTGAAGCAGGGACGAATACAGAGCAAATTTTGTGTGTATTTGTAACTAGGGCACCAGAGCAATAGAGGAAGCCAAAATGAGCCGGAAAAGCAAAAAGAGTTTAAAGGAGAAATTTGCCTTGAAGAACAGCTTGATTAAAGAAGCCCTCTCAGAATTCCTGGGAACTTTTATATTGATAGTAAGTGTCAGCTGTGTTCCTTTCTTCCTACTAATCTAATGTTGGACGGTGCTTGTAAGGGGACTTGTATGCTTTTTCTTGTACTGTACCAGCAGCGTGGTTACTGCCTGACAAACATTGTACAGCCTTGAATGAATTGCTTCTATTTATGGTAAGTTTGTAATTCCTTTCTTCACCTGATGTAATTATCACTGGCTATTAAAAACAGATAGCTTTATTAGAATTGTCTGATAAGCATTTGATTTCATATAGGAGCAGAATTTCAGTGAACGACCACATGCTGAGAAATCCAGATATGCACAATGAACGTTAATAATACTCTTGCTTTTGTTTTTAAAAAACTCAGCAGTTTATTCTACTTTCACTTCTATGCACAGCTTCCATTTGCTTTAACAAACATACTGTAATGCATATTAAGAGAATTTTAACTGAGTTATTTTCCTGTGCAATATAGAAATTTAGCTGTATGATTTGTAGTGAATTTATTGGGAGTTGCATTGCTGAACCTTCAGAGATTTTGCAAGTTAGCTATTTTTTGTTTTGTTTTTAACTGTACTACATAAATTATACAGTTGCTTGGTCCTGTAGTTCTGCTACAATTTAGGTAAATACCAAAACTCCGCATTTTCATATCCCCAGATTTTTTTTTTACTTAATTTTTTGCTCAGTTTTTCTGTGCATTTTGCACTGGGACACAGAGCTGTTTGGTGATTTACCAGGGTAGAGAGCAGATTCAGTAGCAGAGCTGGAAGTCAAGCAGCTCAAGTATTTATGCCAAACTCTTTCTTCCCCCTTTTAATCTGAACAAGACAGTCTTGCTTATTGCTAAATATTTCATCATAGTGAAAGGGCAGGAAAAAAATAAAAAGCAGGCATAGTGCTGATATAGTATATTTTATAACTGTATTAGCTAAATTTCAAGTAAGTCATCTAAAAAATTCCAGTAGCTCATAAAATACATGAAAATAATGGTCTTTACTACACTTCAGCCAACTGAAGTGCACAGGCACTGAAGTAACATTATTCTCAAATTTAATACCATCCATAAGACATTATTACAGTAAGGAGCACATTTAGAAGCAAGGAGCACAAAGCACTTTACAAACATTAATGAATTAAGTGTCACAACACCCTGGTAAGGAGGGGAAATGTCATTATCTTCATTTTATATATCAGCAAACCTGATTACAGCAGACTGCACAGGAAGCCTGTGGCAGAACTCTGAATATAACCCAGGTCACCTGACTTCCAGTACTCTGTCCTCGCGACAAGATCATCCTCCTCTTTCCATTAATACAATTAAGCAAGTGAAGAAAACATATTAAAGTCCAGATTAGACTGCAAATGCTATTATTTTATGTCCTGCTGCACAAGACTAGAAGGAAATGCAAACCCAGAGCCCATTTTCTAGTATATTCACCATATGATTATAGTAGTAGAAAATGAAGCTACAAAATTGTTGTTGATAATCTGAGTTTCTCAATTCTATTTTACCCTTTCTAATTTCCACCTTGGCTTAAAGCAGAGAAGAGCCTCACATGGATTAAACTGCAGCTTTCTCAGTGCTTGGATACCTCAATTTATGTTTAGAATGCGCAAGTTAGCGGCAGTACAAAGCGTTTATTGTGAAGAAACTGACTTTTCTACTGTTATTTATTGCTATTGCTTTTAGGCTGTGTCAGCTAGTAAGTAGTTTCTCTTTAAGAACCTTAACTTAAATTAAATTAAACCCTTAACTTAAATTAGAGCTAATGAAAGGGGCACCCTGGTAAGTCAGAGGGCGGAAATCCTTGAAAAACAGACACCGTGTATGCAAAAGAAGTGATAGCTTTCTTCCACCATCCTATTACTATGTCTTAATCCTGTTACAAAGTGAAAGTGAGACGAGAGTTCACGGCTTACAGCACAGTTGATTCAGATCTTTGCTGAAAGCCATTTCATGTCACTGTGACAGGTTTTACAGCCTGTGGCGAGCACCTGCACCAGGGAGCAAGGCAGGGACAAACCTTTCTATTGCCCACAGGCTCTGTCTGAAAGTCAATGCTAACTGACCGTACCGAAATCTGCGACCAACCTAGCACCTCTGGAAGTTAGCAGGGTGAAGTTCTGTCCCCCCAAATCACCTATTTCTATTTTTACTGGAGAACAACATCACAGAGCAGATACTATTAAGAGCTTAAACAACCATCTTTGGTAACTCTCAAGCCTTGCAACATTATTTTCCAAGCCGGAAAATGTACAAACTGTGATTAATTTCAGGACATCTAGAAAGTGAAATCGCTCATCAGGCAAAAAACAAGCCTTCACCTGGGCGTGAGAAGGGCTTTGCCTGTAATGTTGAACAGATTTGAGACAACAAGCCTTGAGAAAGTCACTGGGTATACAGGTTGGATAACATCTCTTGATCATCCCTACTTAATATGCTGCGGTTTGCCTTGCAGCATCGTCTCAGAGCACGTAAACTGAATTCTTTTCAGATGAAACTAAAGTGGAAGGTGAGCTCCAGATTCACAGCGAATGTGCTGACCATTGATGGATGCTCAGTCCAGTGGATCAGACTGGAGAGACTCTTAAGTAATCCTTCCCGAGATGTCCGTAGTCAGGTTCTCTGAACCGGCTGGTTGCACTGCACGACTTGGTAATACAGACATAGCCTGTGTAAGCCCCTGTCTCTGCTTATCAAAGCACCTGCTTTCAACCTCTTAGAGGGTTTAGTGAGGGACACTAAACTCTAGGAACCTGGAAGTGCCCTGCTGTATAGACAGATCCAATGGTATACAGACCAGCTGCCATTATCACCTGTTTGGGTAATCCTGCTGGTGATTAGGCTATTTTACTCTTAGACATATTCTGCTGGGGGAAGTAGTATTTCTTTCAGTATCAAGCCTTAAATTATTCCCCAAGGCATAGCAAAGCTTCTCTAATTACACTCTGGAACAACAACTGGGGGAGAAACCCCAAAATGTACAGTCCATAACCAAATGCAAATTGAATGTGGCTTTGGTAACACTGAGCTTTTGGTTACTGTCTTGAACTATATCATATTAACTTTTGAAGGTTCCATCAAGCTGAGAAAAAGAAAATGTTGCATTTCACCTCTTATGTGATTTCTATGAAACAAATGGAGTGATGCAGTTTTACCGTAACTAAGTTCCATTTGCAGTACAGGCAATGAGGAGCATGTGTTATGCTGGGTATTTATATTTGCAGATTATTTGTAAACTCCTGCCCATTTCTTGCATTTACCTTGGTGCTGTCATGTGGTAAACCCCCAACCTGCAAAGTTTAATTGTGCCATTTGTAATTTAGAATAAATATCCACAAAACCCACAATCTAGCCATAAAGTTTTCAATGAACATTTGAAAAGAAGACAACTGTTTTCCAGGAAATGGATACTGAGTAATGTGGGTTTTACACAGTGTGTTTGGAACCAACTTGTGGGACTGGTCCCTCCAGCCTACACCTATGCAACAGTCTCCTGAGGTGGGAGAACACCAGCCCCTTTGTACGGTGGTGGCCGAGAGGCCAGAGCGCACACACGCGTTTCCCAGCCTCTGACACAGCCTCAGCCTTCTGTAGCTGGGGCTGCCCCTGAGGCCTCTCTTGAGAAAGAGCTCTCGGGAGAGCTTTTTGGTCTCCAACATGCCTCCTGGTACGGTACATTTCCTCTTGGGGCTCCTGTGGGTTACTCTGTGGAACAACATCTGGGTGCCAGCACAAAAGAGTCAAGAAGCCATGCTGCATCAGATAGATGGTTTATGCAACTTTTCAGTGAGTCTCTCTGGAACTCCCCTATCCAACTGACTCTCTGCTTTTAGTCAAGCTTCTCTCCATATTTCCCCTTTGGAACCTGGCTGCATTGCTCTCAAACAAAAAATGGGATTTACACCGGCTTACACCATTAAGTATATCTGAATTGGAACAGTTCCAAAAAGAGAACCCAAACGGGCCATGTGGCTTCCTTTAACGGCTACTGCTCACCTAACATAGTTTGTATTTCATTTTCACTCTCAAGGGCACCTTACTAAACAGTTTCCCAGAAAGGAGCTGCACAGGAGCCAGTATCTCCTGAGTCCAGAGCAGTGTACGCTTCCTTGCTGAAACAGAACACAGGCTTCCATTTAGCATATAAAGACAAGTGGATAGTATATATATTCCTATGCCAAAGCTTAGTCTCCAACTGCAGGTGGGAAGCCTCTTGCAAAACTCCCACTGAAGCAAATGTTTGTGTGTGTGATGAGGATGCAGTGCATGAGCATTAATGGAATGCATGACACCCCACACTGCAAATAGTCCAAATAATGAGACGAAAGGCTATTTATCTTTTGCTCATCAAAATCTTTTTGTCTTGTTTTCATATTCTGACCATTTGATTATGTAAGTTATCACTCCTGCTTTGTTGGGGAGTTTAGTCTTGCCTGAAAAAATCTTTAAGTATGACATTCCATGGATTTGCTCAGTCCAGAAAATTAAAATTTAAACAACTTTTCCATATCTTTCTTTTCGTGGCCCTGCATTCCAGTGCACGTTAATTACAATACTGTACAGTAATATATATCCCTTATTCCAAACATGCATTAGAATCCTCATTGCATGATGTTATTACATGAAAGCAAATGTAGCTTTTGATCATTTACTCCTTAAATAAGTGTTTAGCATTTAATACAAAATTACTACTTAGAAATTATAAACAAAGATATATTCGGTGTTCTAATTTTTGTGCAAGGGAGACTCTTTCTTTGTATAGGATGAAATTGCTTACAGCGAGTTTTGTTTAAGGTACAAAATTAAATAGCAGTAGCCTCTAACAGCTACCTTGTTTGCCATCAGCAATGAATTTCCTGGAGTACAGAATCCTGTATAATTGGCTCTTAGACAGTGAATTTAAGTTTGTCAAAGCTAGATAAAAAAGGTTATTAAAACATATTTGTAATTGGTATTTTGATATGTCACTCAACAGCTTTTAAAATATTATATAATGCTAGAAATAACATGGGCTTTAGCAATGTTTGCACTCTGAAAAGTGGCTCTTATGTCACAGAGATCCATACATTAGGATCTTTAGCAGCAATACTATAGTACAACCAATAAATAATAGAAGTCACTCATGAATCTAATGTCATAGAACTTAATCCTGCACTTCCAGACCAAAACCGCTCATTTTATGGGAATAAGATGCTTCCTTTCCCTGACATCAGCAACTCAGAGTCCTTTCTGTTTCTGCAAATGTACCAGTTGCATATATTTGGATGGCACGAAATTTTGCTAATGATTCTCCTGAAACTCTTCCTCTTTCTTGCTACTGTATTAAATCAGCATTGCAAACAGAAGACAAACTGCTAACGAAGACCCTTAGTTGTGCTGAGGTTAAGGAGGTATTCTTGCACACTGGTATTATTTCTATGATTTTACTATTATCAAAATCAATTAACATTTTTTTTTTCTAGACAATACTTTTGTTTCCCTGAAGTCACTTTAATTCAGCTGAATAGTTAGCAGTGTGAAAGAAATGAAAGGAAGGTTATCTAATTATTCTTTTACCCCAAAATGTTTATTACAGCAAATAAATCTGAAAAGACACAGGAAATCTCTTGTTTTCAATACAAACTTAAGTTTTCCAGTATATGACATTTTAAACTTTCAGGTGACTCAGATGTTCTGTGTTGCATGAAAGTTTTAAAAGAGAGTTATCTTCATCTCTGCAACATCAGCCCCAACACATAACTCAGCTCTCATTGTGTAACCAAGAGGTTCCAGTAAGTTGAACTTAATTTTCTAAGCCCTTTTTCCGTAGATGCATTTTTTTCCAGAAAGTTGCAATCTATAGGACTGAAGTGTAGGCACTCTCCCTGAGCCTCACAGAAGACTTGGATCCTCTTCCAACATTCAACTGTGAGTGCGAAACTTGAATTTATGTTTTACAGGCACAAATTTACAGGCTGTTTTTTCAAAAGTTTTGCCAAATAAAAAAAGGTAATAAAAGTAATAACTTTTTAAAACTGTCATAAACAGTTGGAGAACAGAATAAAAGATAATAAATGCAGTTCATGCCATACAGTGAGTTTATATCTTTATGATCTCAACACTTCAATAAATCATTCTGGCTAAAAGTGAATTCTAGTAAGCTCTCCAATCCATAGTCTGGTTTAACTGCAAACTTGACTCAATTCCTCTAACCCATTCCTCAAAGGCTTCTTTATTATTAAAAGCATTCAGCTTTTTTTTTTTCCAACAGAAAACAGCTTAGGAAGAGAACATACTGAGGCTTTAATTACTCAGAACCACGCACCTCCACCCATGAGGGCACAGCAAAGGTTCAGCCACCCTGTTGCTGCACCCAAAGGAAAGAGTAAAAGAAAAGATACATGTACCCTTATACTCCTAAGAGAGGACAGAAAACCCCCTTTCTCAGAAACTGCAATGCTCGTACCATTCAGAGAAAGTGCAGGAGCAATTCCCCGAGCACCGTTACAGAGACTAAACACATTTTAAGAGTTTAGAAAGATTTTAATCTTTTCAGTTGGTGTGGGAAGGAAAGCAGAGAAGCACATCTCAGCTGAAGAATAAATGAGTAACGTTTGAGGGAAGCAGCACCTGACGAGGGTCTTTTTCTCCTCAAGAAGCTACTAAGTAAGATTTTCTTCCCTTGCCCAGTCTTTTTTTCCTAGCCCTTTTGCAAGGGGCCATGTTTCACTCCTGAAAGTTTGTATCTGAATATGAAATGTTTCATTTCCTTTCTCTCCTGAATGTCTAAAACTTAGTAAGAAAATAAAAATAATCTTCACTGAAGAAACTGACTCAAGCCAGTTGCCCTATATAATTCAGAAAAGAAAAGCATCTCAGCATTTCAGGATGAAGAGTGCGATACTAAACATAATAAAATATGAGAGAATGCAGACCTTTGCATTCTCTCTAGGTGATTTCAAGCTTTTATTTGTCTCCTATTGCATGTGCAAAAGTAATAATAAAAATTTAAAAGCACCACTTTATATAACACAGCATAGTCTGTCCCTCAATATTTTCACTGTATTTTTCCCACAGAGCAATTTGAACCAGACCTTTATATGTTTTATAAAAGCTTTATATACACAATTCATCCAAAGCCTTATTAAATTTACATTCATGTCTCCAAGTAGTAATGCTTTCTATCATTAAAAAAAATGGTTTCAAAATGGCAATCATTTTAAGGCTTATGCCTATAGTATTTAATTGCCTAAATGATAAGGTTTTTTTTCAAACCCTTGTTTTATTAGATAGCAAGTCTGAAAAAAATAAAGGGAAATCCATTTGAACCCAAGAGGATATTGGTTGTGTCCCAGGAGATCATGAGCAGAACGGATATAGTGATTTTTTTATTACTCCAAGTTTGATTAAATCTTAATGTACAGAAATCCTCCCTGCCCCCACCAAAATATTTAATTAATGATAAAATAAGAGCCATGTGTTTTTGAAGTATTTAAAAATTACGTGACTGGTAAGCTGTAATTTTATTTCACCTTAAAAATTTTAAGTACTACCTGATTTAGCAAAAGATAGCAGATATTAAACATGAAATTAGATGAAAATTGCTCTTTTCTGGAAGAACAGGAGTTTCCTACAACTTGAATTCTCGCAGAGCTAATGCCCTGAATTCTAGCAGATCTAATGTGTCTGTTTTTGATGCTTTTAGTATTACTGTCCCTAGTAAAAGAATGATTAGGAGCCCCGTCTGAAGTAAGGCCCTACATAATACACAAACATAGCAAAAATATGGCTCTGTATGGAACGAGTTTTTAATCCATTATAAAACACCTTATTATGAAATGCAACAGATAAATTCTTAAGCAGACTTGCTTTGTAAATAGAGATTGGAAATGAAAGTGAGTTCTAAAATACACTCCAAATTAAAGACCTTCAGAAGGACACCATCAATTTAGTAATCAGCCTCTTATCTGAAAAGTTTATTTACTACTTTTATAAGCAACACTCAAACTAACCGTATATAGAAATATTAATGGGGGGCAGGAAGAACCGTACAAGACTACAGAAAACCACAAACAACCCTCTAATGTTTTCATGGGCAATTTTGGTCAACGAGATCCCTACCCGCAGCGAAGGGCAAATGCAACCACTTCTCCCGACCCCCAAAGGACTCTCTGACTCTTCCTGCCCGTATCCCTGCTTTTAAGGGCCTAAATATGGGGTGCTAAGTCTGGCTGTTTGGAGGAATCGTGGAGGTTTCTCTAAGAAGTGAAATACCAGGGCTTGCTCTCACGTCCTTGAGTGTCCCAGCAATACCGCTCTGCTTCCGCAGATTTGGAATGAGTAACTTTAGGATAGCAGAAGGACACTCACCACAAGCACGCAGCTTGAGCCTAACGCCCCGCGCTGCCCCTGGGAGCCCGTCCCCTTCACAGCACTGCGCGGGACCATACGCGCGTGCGGCTGAATCCAGAGCCGTGCCGCAGGTCTGTCCAGTCTGAAAAAGGGGAGCAGACAAGTCGCGGGCTAGCAGGAAATGCCTGTCTGGGGAACAGCAGGAGAACATAGGTGGGAGTGTGGCGTGGGAAAGGGGCAGGGTTGCTGCCTTCTCTGAACAAAGGCATCCTTACAGAAAATTGTGAATTGGTGGAGGGATCCTTGGAGATTCTTCATAATTAGCTGTGGTTGTATGATTCTGTCTTGAAAACTGACTAAAATAGAAATTCTGAACTATTTTTCTAGTGTTTCCTGAAAGTGTACAGCTGATAATTAAAATATGATTTTTTTGTAACTGCTGACTCTGTATTCCTTGTAGCACGCTGAATTCTTGTGTTCGTGTAGAGCATCATCAGTTGTGTGGCCATTGAGGCCATACTCTGCCTGCAGGGACATCTATGGTACCCCACTGTAGGTATGTAACTCACCACAGCTTGGCAGCTGGTGATGTATGAGATATAACAAAACACACGTCATTGTCTCCACACTGCTAAAAAGCAGGAGACTCGGCTGCTTCTTTAATGTTACAGTAAGAGTGTATGGCTATGAATGCACATTACCACTAGATCTGTTTGATAAGAAGGGGCCTTTTTTATATAAGCATTCTGCTTTAAAATATCTAAAGCTTTACAGGCCATGTAGAAAAATAGATTCCCTAAAATTCTGGATTCAGATCTTGCAGGAAATCCTATCCACTGTAAAATCCTATTACAAGCATTTGCAAAAATCCTGCAAATAGCACAGATAGAAGCAAAATTATCTTTAGTGTCTCTGATGAGTGGGATAAAGTTCTGCAAGCTTCCAGGGAGTAACAGGACATTATGCTCATTGGAGGCCAGTTGTTTTCCTTTCCTAACATTAGCCTTGTTACCCAAGACAAAGAAGAGGATCTAATGTCTGTGAAGCAATTTTTTTGGCAGAGAACGTGCAGACAGCTATTCCACACCCAAACATGTTACTTATGACAGTAATCTAATTACTTTGTGAATAAAAAGTCAGTAGTGAAGCTACTCCAGTCAATTTAAGCAGATCAGGCTATAGACAACTGCTAAGATGAAAACCTGGACAAGATAAGATAAAGAGATCTGGCTGTATTCTACTGTAAATTAAACTCCCATCGACTCCATGTCTTTCAACCAATGAGTTTGTGTGGGTGCAGTTGATGGCTGAGCTTGGCGTAGAAACTTAGAATATTTAGTTACAATTTGATGATCTAGTTGGTTTTAACTCAGCCAAGCAAAGATTCACAGGATATTAAATTGCTGCTCAGGTAATTACATGATTAGGTGATAGTTTCCAGTTCTGTCAACCTAGCTACAGTAGGTATGAGAAAATTTTTTTCTCTCCTTCTTAAAATGACAGCAAATGGAGAAAATATTACCGCAACGTGGTTCAGATTTGCAGGTTCAGTGCCCAGTTTCCCCATCCCAGAATGGGCACACACTGACTGTGCCAGCAGTAGTGTTCATCCATCGTGCATGAGCAGGCAGTCATTTACCAGTGTCCACCGAGCAAGAAGCCAGTGCACTGTGTTCAAGCTGGCCTGTATGCCTTCTTGTTTGTAGATTCAGTTTTCTGAGACTGGCTAGCACAAAAATGGAGTGTCTGGAGTTGCATATTTCCCTGTGACGTGCGGAGCAGAAGCTATTATATAAGAGGTGTACACAGCTGTTTCTGTATGATTCTCCTTAGTTCTAGTAATCTGTTATTTCCTTCCCTCTTCTTGTGAATTTGTAGTTGATATACACAGATGTGGCTGCTGTCCCTTATCCTTTTCTACACCCGTCTCCCCCACTCCTGTTCTCTTTTTTCATCGTCCTTACAGAAAGGGTAATATTTTCAAAAGAATGACCTTTTCTTTGAATCTGCAAAACTTTGTCTATGCCATTTCAGAACACAAGTGCATACTTGTAGATCTAACTGCTTGCCTGAATGCAAAATGCACCCCAGTGTACACAGGGCCCCAGACCAGCCTACTGAACTTGCTCCACGTCTGAGCCATGTCTATCACTAAATCTTGCTTGGTGCAATTTCTGGAATACTCCCTTTGAGAAGTCTGGAAAATGAAGGCTAGAGCATGCTAATTTCACCTCCTCTAGACTTGTGCCCTAATCTTAGACTTTGTAAATTCCAGCATACCCATTCTTTCCATATTAATTAAACATACAAATACACCATGAGTAGATTTGTCTCATATGAAGTTTTAAAAAAACATGTAATTTCAGCGCGAACAACTAAAATTATTTTGTTTTGGTTTTATGTCTGTATGTGCATTTGTGCTTACCATTGGAATTGCTAGGTGTATGATACTAATAGCAATGAGAGAATGCCTAATGTAAGCATATGTCATCCATTGCACAGCAGTTGACTGCAGCTTGGAATATGTCTCGTAACTTTCAATTATACAGTCCAATAAACTGCTGCTATCTAACACCACCCTACCCTTACGTAATCTGACAGCTGTAACACGTTGGCACCAGACAGTGTTTTGTTTGCTTGCATGATTATAACCTCAAGAACTGCACCTGGGTATATGACACAGTCTCGGGACACTTTTATAGCAGAAACTCCGTCTGCATTGCAAAGCTGGTTAAGAGCATAATTTTACTGAGAGC
The DNA here is from genome assembly GCA_030449065.1 of Oceanodroma leucorhoa. NCBI lineage: Eukaryota > Metazoa > Chordata > Aves > Procellariiformes > Oceanodroma > Oceanodroma leucorhoa. Next base: position 122,369 of record JASVER010000048.1, read on the forward strand.
TTTTCTGTCACATTTTGGTATTAGTTAAAACCCTTGGGGAAATAATGGAAACAAAAGTATGATTTTGCCTGTTTAAATTGCATCTATTCTGGCAGGACTTGCTTGTTAAACTTCAATCACCAAATCTTTTTGGTACAGTCTATTTCTAAGGCAGGAGAGATTTTCCTGTTACTTTGCAGTTTCTGAATGCAACTGCCTTGCAACTGAAAATAAGCATTTCTAAAAGAACTAAATTTTGTGTATTCAAATATACATAGGAAGAATGTTTGCAATACAGTCATTGGTGACACAAAGTAATTGCAGAACACTAAAGCGAAGCAAGGAGACGGACCAAAGCAACTGCATTGGCTAAGATGGAATGATTTTATAATAAGAAGAAAAAAAAAATCAGATTCCCATGTATCATTAAAGGAGGAACATATATCTATATAATACATATATCCAATTTAACATCAAAGTAATTAAGGTTGCTCAAGATAAATCTAGTCATATCCCAGAAATGGTATGATTCAGATCACTTACAGTTGCTGAGAAGCAAAAGTTTTCAGACTATAGATATTATTTGATATCTTCCATAGAATGTTGGGTCCTTCTTCAGTAAACTACTTAGGCACATATTTAAAAAGGAGATTTTCAAAGACACAAATTGATTTCTGGCAGAAATGGATCAGCTTGTCTATCTTAAACTAAAGGCCTTTTGTACCTTTGAAAATCTTTCCTACCAACTTTAATTGGACCTAAACATGTGCTTGAAGTAAGCAGAAGCTTTAGAACTGAATAAACATGATCTTAAGCATACATTTAAATGTGTTGCTGAACTTCATTCTCAGGGGAACCAACATAAAATGGAAGCTAGTTTAAATCCATTGAGATGCACTCAATGTGAACTATTACTTACTCCAGTGTGAACTATTCAGGCATCCCCACTTCAGTTAATTGTTTAGGCTGCAGAGCCAGTGAAATATTTTCATGCAGCAATATATGATATCAAGGCAGCGTAACAGTAACACACACTCTAATCTCCAGAACGTTGTCTCATTCCAGAGTTTCAGCATTAAACATTAAAAGTTTTTTGAACTATCTTTCATAGCTTTTATAGTAATTTTTTCATTGCTTGTAACAACAGTCTGGAACTGAAAACTTACCACACAGAATTAATTCCCTCTTCACTTTCAGATGCAGAGATTTGTTGTGAAAGCTGTGAGATTGTGTTTAGGCTCCAAGTTCTGATCTGTATCCCATCATTGTACTTGAAAACTGTTTTCTGAGGAGACAGAGGTCCTTATTAGCAGATATTCTTCCTGGTCACAGAGCAGGGGAAAATAAAGAGCAAATGTTCATTGCAGCAAAGGCAACAGTGGCACACATGCCAATGATTTCAAATTCTAGCATTGTTTCAATATTTAACAACATCTTCAGCTATACCTGGACAGCAGCAGGAGTTGCAAACTAACCAATAAATTTGACAGACACACTCGTGCTTTTACATTTCTCTTTTAAAATACAGGCACTTGGATGTGGGTGTGTGGGACAGGCTGTCCTTAGCCGAGGAGCCCATGGTGGGCCCATGACTGTATCGGTTGGATTTGCCATGGCAGTCACCATAGCAGTGTATGTATCTGGGGGGGTTTCTGGTAAGTGACTTTTTTTTTTCCTTATATAGCATTTATTGCCATGATTTTAAGGCTACCTTATTAAATTACTTCCACTTCACGGTATAAACAATTATGTATCTAGCAATAGCAAGCACGATTACAGCAGAGTCTGTATCAGATTTTCGCTAGCAAATCTTTTGTGTTCTTCTTGTTTCCTTCTATTCTTTGTGTTTGACAAAACTTTCCACCAAAATCTGACCTGAACTACAGTGTGCAAACCTTGGCAGACCTCTGGCCTTTGTGAAAAGTGGTCTGTGCAAACCACAAATCTGCTTGGTCTTGCTTTGAAAATTCTGTCAATAGAGATGATCCCGGACAGCATAGGCACTGCATTTAAGGAAGTAACCATGAAAAGCTTACAGAATCCAGCAGTCACCCACTAATGGGTGTAATGAGCAGGGTTCACTTTACAGAGTGCAATTTATCTCTTCATGTCCTATGACAGGCAGTAGCAAGTCTGCTCCTGTCTGTTTGCTTATTCGCAGAAGCAGCAGATCATAGAAATCAGAAACAGCAAAAAGATTCAGTACTAGAGATACACTCTGTGATACACTATCAATGTACTGTCATTGCCCCTTTGTTTCTGCTATAACATTTCCTCAATATATATTGGTCATGAATCTCTCTTTTGTCTGCAGCTGGGCTAACTAATCAGTGTCTCCGTGTGCCATATTGGATGGTGCTTTGTCTCCTATATCCACCATTCAGTTTGGCCAAATTAATATCAGAAACATTAGCATAACTGCTTTTAACATTTACATTCTCCCGTTAAAATAGAAAAAGATGGGTTGTAATAATACACAGTGTTGTGTATTATGATACACAATACTCTGTGTTTTATGTGGAGTTTATATTGCCCTCTTAAAGCAAATGGTGCCCTTGTACTCCAGTTCTCATAGAGGCAGATATCTCTAGGTATAACTAGGCCATTATAAATAGTTGCTATAGCAGAAATTACTGTGGCTATTTCCGTTCTCTTTTACAAATTCTTTTACAGAGACACCATGCAGGAGGAGGTTTCTAAGTTCACATTAGAAAGTGCTCAAGGTACTGCAAAACAGGCAGTGTTGTTACTGTCATTGGAACAGAGCAGAATGGTTCCTTAATACCACACGAAGTTAATTCAGCAGTACATTCCTATTATCTGAACAACTTTAAACTACAGCTTTTGGTTTATGTGTAGGCAGGTAAACTGTTCTAATGCAGTATCATGGAAAAAACCCTGTAAACACGCTAACCTGTCCTACATTTGCATCTTTAAGGGATATTCATCTCTATTATATAGAAAATTAGAGTTCAATCCCAGCAGGGCAGAGCTGTTGCAGATATTGCAGTATTGTGCTTCCTGTGTTTTTCCTGTGACAAAAGATTCTGCATGCAGTGCATTTTCTCTGTGAAAGAATAGGAACAGATATTTCAATAGGCTGTGACTATCCAACATAGGATTACTAGTATCAGTTCCTATATAGAATTTGTTAGCAAATTCTATGGCTCTTTGGCGATGAAGTCTCATGTTTTAGTACTGCTAAAATATTTTGCATCAGTTCTTAATGAAATTCTAAATTCATGGTAACATGAAATATATAGTCTGCACACTTGGTGAATTTGAGCTCTTTTATCAAGGAAAATTCCCCTTTTGCTTTTCCTCCATGTCTAGATAATTTCCCACCATTTTTTCCAACTTAACATTTCAAACAAACTCATGACTCTGATCACTGCAACTACAAAAGAATGGGGAACACACTGTCCAAAGCAGACTTTTTTTTTTTTTTTTTAACCAGGGAACTACCAGTGGCACAGGAACCAAGAATCTTTTAACTTCCCTATGTCAGCTTAAAAGCCTTCAACTAGACTTTTCCTTTCCAGGTTTAATGTTAATCAGATATCTCTAATATTATTATGACTTGTCCTGGCCATCATAATCACCCTGTATTATATACAGGTGGGGAACAATATCAGGTGTTGAAAGAAAGGAAGATGATTCATTCCAGTCAGAGTAAAGAACAAAAGACAAGACAACAATTTATCAAAATTCACATGAAGGGCTGTTAAATAAGGTGCCATCCATCTATTTGCTCTGTGCTGAAGAATTTGAAACACAGTGAGGAATTCAAAATTAATTCAAGACTGGTGCTACTAGGTCAGAGTTTTGGAAATGATACAAAGAGGGTTTTATCCAGCTTGTTATCTGTGTTTGTCAGTTCATTATGTATCAAAGGTGCCTGGATTTCATAAGATAATGACTCACTGACCTGAAGTGCAAGCAAACACAGAAACTGTACATAGAGGCCCTTTCTCCATCACTAGTCTCTGACAGACAAAGGTCACGCTCTTACAGGCTGAAATGAGCTCGTACAGGCTGAAATCAGACTTTACCAGGAAGGTAAGCAATGGATCTGCTATGTCCTTGCAAAACTTGGGTTTTACTGTATTTTTACTGTGGAGTACTGTTTCATCTGTTTATTTATTTGGCTATTTGTATGTCTTAAGTATCAACTACATATTTGTTAAAAATGAAGTTTTCCAAAAGCATTCAACACTTTTTTTTCCATGTTGATAAAAGATGTTGAGGGAAGTGACTAGCACGTGACATAATAATAAATATATTTCAGAAACTAAAATTGTCACAAAGAATTCCAGTGTTGCTGAAATCTTTTCCATGTGTGAGTTTAGGTGTAGCTACTCCTAAATACAAAGGAAGGAAATTCCACAGGAAATAGAACTCTCTGTTTCAGCACAGCTACTTTATCAGTTTCCTTATCATGGACCTTTCTGGAGGGTGTAGGAGCTTGATGAAAACGTGTGATGAAGAACTACACACTGCTGTCCCCAGATCCCATCTAGGCATAGCTTACCAACAGTCAGCATGAAGCTGGACAGCCCTAACATTATTTTATTTTATGTTCATGAAAACTGAGTTCCTAAGTAACCCCAGGTTGAAGACGGGGACATAAACATGTCTTAAATCCAGGGTACTCCAGATCTGCCTCAAGATACATGATCAAGCCAGTAATAGTCCTTAATGTTAATACATGCTTGCTAAACTGAATGAATGTTCTGCTGCCCCAATTCTCCCTTAAAAATAAAAAGCCAAAGCCCTTGAGGAGGGAGAATATGTACAGAATGATGGACCCTCCCATCACAACGGATAGGGCAGATTTAAGCTTTTTCTAGAAAAGTTGTGTATAGATCCATAGATTATATACTGCAGGACAGCAGTCTGATAAATAACACAACCTGCAAACATCAAGAGAGAAGCTGGATCTTGGATACTGGCTTCCTCCCCCACCCAATTTCATCCAACTTGTTTCAGTTTAATTGCAGTCAGCATTTAATTGCAAAATAACATCTAGAAAAGCATGTACTAGTCTTGTGCTCGAAAGTGCCCACATTTTTACAAATCCTTCACCTATCCTCATGTATCTGAGTCATCCATATGACTTATTTTGTGATTTATTTTTCAGGTGGTCACATAAACCCAGCCGTTTCATTAGCCATGTGCGTGGCTGGAAGATTAAAATGGACCAAATTACCAATTTACATATTAGCACAACTCCTGGGAGCATTTGTTGGAGCAGCAGCTGTCTTTGGGATTTATTATGGTGAGTACACCTTAGACATGCTCACAGGACAAACCAGAGGTCAGGCAGTCTCTAAGGCCCCAATTTTTCAATGAATGCCAAGCAGGCAGAGGACTCTGTTCACACAGGGCTAATGGCAGGACTGAAGCTAAAGCCATAAAGAAGAAAAGAAGCAGCATAAAGAGTTTGAAGAAAAACAAACAAAAAGAATCAAACATTCCAGGTATCCTACAATTTTTCTGAAACACTAATACTCCAGGAAATGTTCTGAAATTTAGAAAAATTATTAATGGGAAATCAGATACTCTGAGATCATGTATTTCTCAGTAAGGATTTTAAATTACTTAATAGCCAGGATATAGGGCTATTCATCTTCCAAGCAAATTAGAAACATTAAAGACTCGATCCAAGTGCCTGTAGGCAAGTATCACCAACGTCGTTCAGTGAGGTTACAGGATATGAGATCAAATCCCTCCTGACTAAACTTCAGACCACCCTAGAGAGGTAGCTCTCCAAGGCAATGAACTGCAGGTAGAGTGATAAAAGGGTCACATGTTAGAAGGGGGGGGGAAGATTACCCCTATCCTTGAGGCGTGTTTCTTTTACACGGTGTGCCACAAAGGGGAAAAACCTTAGTAACAGACTCCCTGACTTGATGAATCCACTCAGTTGGATCAGTTGCTTCAATCACCTACTCCAAAACTCTGCTTCTACTGTCCCAGCCCATCTCCTGCAAAGCCTCTCTCTTATGGGCATTATGTCTCCAGACAGCACTGGGTCTAGGTGCAACAGAGAAAAAATTAAAATGGAAATGCCCATTGTATATCAGCTAGGTGCTCGGTACTAGTAGTGATCGCAAAGAGAAAAATCTTTAGGAACTGTGCTAACTGTTTTGGGTTTGCTGGGGTTGTTTTGTTTGTTTGTTTGGATTTTGGGGCGGGGGGAGGGGGGAAGAGTTGTTTGTTTGTTTAAGGTTAGTGTTAGAATTTGGAGACTGTGGGATTCCAGAACAGGATTTCCGTCTGAACCTAAGTCCTCCTCAAGCCAGACAGCCAGGATTAGGGCTGTGGCCAGGATGCAGCAGTAGGTCAACATGCACATGGGGCTGGGGGTGGATTCACTGTGTTCTGCTAAACGGTAGAAGTAGGATAGGGAGCCAAGATAGGGAATTTAGGCCTAGGGTTAGGGTGAGAGACTTCTTCCTGTTATTCAGGAGTGCAGGATTTTCTCATATCCTTATTGCTGCTCAAGTACTTTTGTTGAATTAATAAGAACCTCTTGTTCTTACTAATTCCCAAACCTCTTCTGTACTTTTTCCTTCCTGCAACTTGCAGGAGTGTCCTGTACTCATTGAAGTCCACTGAAAACTCACTGGTAGAAAAACAGACATACGAGCTCAACACCTCCATCTACCCCATACACACATATCTGAGCTAGGTGCTTTCATTTTCAGCGATACCCCTGAAAGAGTGAGGGAATATATATGTTAGGCAGCTGAATGTGAAGCCTTTCTAAAGGTGTACAAAGTAATTCAGAGCTGATAAATTTTCTTTTCCTTATCCTTTTTTTTCTAATAGTTACATGCAACAAAATAATCTGACACTGCAAATGAGAGAGCCTGACCAAACTAAACAACTAAATATTCTCTGCACCCATGTCATGGCCTTAAGCAAAGCTAGAAAAAACAGGGGCAAGGAGAAATAGGTTTGTCTGCTAGCTTCAGGAGAAGCTGACTATCCTCACCATGACTTCCATGGGAGATGGGGAGCTGTTTCTTTACTCACAAGTATCACCTCATCACTAGATCCACTAGTGAAATAAAGGCATAGCGTTTGTTATTCACGTCTGACCTTGCAGATTTTTCAGTGCTTCATCTCAGTATCTTTCTATTTCTACCAGTTCGGGGCTTGCCAAGGCAGCAAATTATTCTGACACAGAAGTCATATTATACTATTTAAAATACTCTTTAAATATATTAACATAAATATACATGTATTTACAATATACATAAATCTTTACTATATATAAAAACACACTAACTTAAATATACTAAGAACTGAAGTTTTGGGGCTAGCCTCTCCCCTCACATCTTGGATGACTAGCACAGCAGTTGGGTGTAAAGCCCAAGCAGAGTGAAAAATTCAAACTCCTTTAGAAGAGGAGGTCTTTCAGGGGAGTTCATTCCCAGAAGTAGTCATTGCACAACTGTCACATGGAATAGCAGTAATTCCTGGTGGCTGGAATCCACAACACTACAATCAGGATCCTATATGCATTTTTCAGGGCATCATGCCAAATATAGCACCTCTTACAGAATAATGCAGCTGTGTTCAGAATCAGAAAATGCTCCCTGGCACTGAGTTTGGAGCAATGAGCAGGGGAAAAAACAGCCCCATTTTGAAAGCTGTGATACATAAAACAAGTACTTCAAGGCACAGAAGGAGAGATGAGACAGGAGGGTGTAATTAGTACATCACCTCAAATCTGTTAACTATGCTCCCAGAAAAAAACGATTAGTTTCAGTTGAGAATGTGAAGTGCACAGACCTATCACATATATTCTAGTCCTAGAAAACCTAGTGTTTACGGAGAAGTGCAACCAGGTAATGGCTGTTTTCTATAGATGCCTTTATGGAGTATAGCAATGGAACACTTGAAGTCACAGGACCGAACGCAACAGCACATATCTTTGCAACATATCCAGCTCCGTATCTGTCCCTCATAAATGGATTTGCAGATCAGGTAAGTGCACTTGCTGTCTTGATTCTACAGATTAAAACATACTGAAAACTGTAAAACCAAGCAGTAAAAAAATACATAGGTCTCTAACGGGTATGATGAATCTCACCATTTTGGTGATGCATCACTGTGTACAATAGCAATGAGAATGCAATGCTGTTTGTGGGGGTTACATTTTAGTCATATTTTAAAAGCAAGATAATTTCAAGTTGTTCTTCCCACATACATCATATTAATTGTTGCACTCTACATGTCTTTAATGCAATATATGTAAGAGGTTTTCCCCAGCACAAACCAGTGTCTCTCCATAAAGTTCAGCAGAGCTATGTCCATTTACATAAAAATCCAGCCCATTTTGTGGACCTATTATTTCTTAAGTAATGCTTAAGCAGTCAGATTAACACACCCTGAACAACTGAGTTTTCTGCTACCATAAGTCTCCTCTCTAACCTTCTCTTTGCAAATAGATTTGTAATATTTGTTATTTTTCAAATGACTGAATCTGAAAAAAATCTCCACTTTATTTCCAATATGTATCCTCTAATCCCACTAATCAAACAGTGAAAAATGAAGTTTCATATCTTCTATCTACTTCTAATCAATTTACCTGTCTTCTTCAGGCATACATGAAATAAATATACTGCGTAAGTAAGCTATGAAAAACTAGGGATTGCTGGAGCACAGGAATTCCTTACATAAAGGACTTGAAGATTGTGAAATCTGGTTTCAAAAAAATCCAAACATTGTTTTGAAATTTTGTAAGAAAGACAACTCTGATTTTTGTTTTGGATCAGTCAACAGACTTTTCCATAAGATCTTTTTGCCCATGGATATTTTAAAACAAAATTAAAACCGGATGAAATAAAAATAATTTTTAAAGCCCCCAAACTTAAACTTCTTTAAATCAGTATAGAAATTGATTGCTTTGACATCACTGAAACTTTTGTCTGTTTTTTCCCTGTTAATTATTAGCAAAAAATCAACATTTACAAAGCATCTGATTGAAGCAGAGCAGCACTTCCATCAAAGTAATTCCAAGAAAATTTCCTTCATCGGCTCAATTAGCATATGCAATACAGAGTTCATGTTACAATTAAACGTGCAACCTTAATTTAGATAATTCCTAATTTTTTAGCTGCTCAGTTTTGAGTTTGTAGACTTCACTTTTTTTCTTACGTTATGCAATACCTGGATAAAGAAGTGCATATTTAGTCTAATTTATCAGCGTAAGCTACAGTGACATAAAACACTTTGATATCAATGTAACTGATTGTATTGGCATAGCAGAACTACCAAAAATCAATTAAATGGAACAGTTAAATTGATAGGAAAAAATGTGGAAACAAAGCATCACCTTACACAGGAGATGCCTTTTAAATCCTCTATTCTTTCCACACCAGGTTGTTGCAGATTTTTTTTTCAAGTGTCCTCAGCACATTTCTTGTCTTTTTCTTTCAGCATAGGTATCAAAACTTCTCATTACTGTGAAGTAGAGAGGCCCTGGGTTCCAAATTTTACTACTCTGTATAGTGGGATCAATCTAAATACCAGCTCTAAGCCACCACAATCCACAGAGCTGCCATGGCCCCTCTTTTCATTATTGGAAGGAATCTGCGCATATTTATTCAATATTCTTTTCTTTGCATTGGCCAGGTGATGTCAACAGCTGTTCTTCTTCTGGCTATATTTGCTATTTTTGACACCAGAAATAACAGCGTACCAAAGGGCCTGGAGCCAATTGCAGTAGGACTTCTTATAATTGTTCTTACTTGCTCCTTGGGAATGAACAGTGGCTGTGCCATGAACCCGGCCAGGGATCTAGGCCCAAGGCTCTTCACAGCCATTGCAGGATGGGGGATGGAAGTATTCACGTAAGTATGCCTGGATATGAAGTAAAATGCTCTTGGCTAAAATTGCTTTCTGGGAAAGTAAGATCCTGATTCAACATGGTACCAAATCATACTTTATATACATATAGATAATTCTTTGCATACCAGAAGAAGCTATTCATGCACTTTAAGACAGACATCCTCTAGGATCTGGGTTTTAAAAAGGATTTCCTGCTCCTAGGGCAAATCAAACACGCATTATCTCTAATATCAATCATTGTTTCAAGCAGACCCTTCCCAAAATATTAGAGATTCTTAGAGGTCACTGAAAATACAAGAGTGCTTTCTTCTCTTGTCCTGCAGCTTTCAGAAAAAAAAATGAAATCTGGAGAGTTAGGTGGGAATATTTATTGGGTGCTGTAAAAAACACAGACATATCAGATTGATTTAGCCTATTATTACTACTGAGTTATTGCAGAAATATACAACAATCTAAAAGCTTGACTTCCTGCCTGGGAGCAAAGGAGTGAATGAAAGAAAGCTCCCTTCATTTTCCCACATTTCAGAGCACACTCTCAAATCCCTGTGCATGCGTGTGAGCACGCACGCACACGCTCTTGGCTGGCCAAATGCATAGCTAATTAGTTGTACATCAAATCCACAGCTTACACATAGCCAGTGTAAGAGGCACTCTGGGATATCTAAGTAAGAATAATCTGTCATCAGGAGGTAGATCTTTTGGTTTATTTTTGTATAGTTTGTTTTTCCAGTTATTTACAAGTAGGAATCCCCAGAAGTACTGTAGACCTCTAGAGAGCTCTAGTTAATAGAGATTTCATTTTAGCTACTTCACCAAATACAAATAATCTGTATTTATTTAGTATGACTTCCATCTACACAAATCACATGCCTTAGTAGAGGAGAGCAGTAGCAAAGCTTTTCTCGTACAAAAAAGCTAGGCACGGCATAGAAGGAACGGGCACACAGTGACGCCATAGGCCAGACCCAAAGCTCGGATGTAACAGACCTCTGGCGAGCCACTGGCAGGAGGTCAGCTCTCTAGCCCGGTTACCTCCAAACTTTTCCTCCCCAGCAGCTCTTACCACTGTACCATTACACTGCACTTTTTTTTTTTTTTTTTTTTAAAAACAACAGCACACAGTGACATCCCATACCTAGAATTCTCCTCTCTCATGCCTATTTAATTATAAATAGTTGTTGACTATGATGTTAATTATAGTGTCATGTGCTATAATATAATATATTATGAAGTTGGCTATCACGTTGCTGAAAAAGTTTGGAAGCTTGATTGTACTGTGGTCTAGTCACAGAATACCTGTGAACTCACCTCCTCTCCAAAAGTAAGGTCTTACTCATTTACATTTAAGAAATTACAAGAAAACTCTACATCTGTACCAATATGGGCTCTTCCCTAGTTTAGTTTTAGAATTTAGATACAGAGAGGGAATGCATCCCCACAGTAAAGACCATACTAAGAAATTTAAAAATGGGAACATAAGAAGTGAGATATGAGATCGTTGGTTATTGCCAGAATAAACTTACAGCAGTCTCAGGGATGTATAAATTGAGGAAGAAGTCTTCTTCCCTGCCTTCAGTTATAAGGCTACAGCTATAACCAAGTTCAAGGGAATGATACGACAGGAATATGTTTTCATCTATTTATAGCACAGATCCAGGTGGGACTTCGGAAGAACTTGAGCTTTGTTAGGTAGCTGGAAGCTTTGGATCAGTTACAGGCCATGGGAGAAGTCTGAATGATTGTACCTGGGATCCTGAACCGCCTGATGCTCTGCTGGCGTTGCATGTGCATGAGAGACTTAAGTGATGTAGCAACAGTTGACAGCTAAACCTTGGATGTCTCAACTTAACTGGAATCCACAACCTTGAGGCAGGCGCTTAAGCTCTCTAGTAAAAGGCATGCCCAGGAACTGGGACATAAGCATGAAACCTCCAGTGACATGAGGGGAGTGCAGCACAAACTGACCAGCAGGAAATACTGAAGAGACATTGAACATTCATCAGAATGAGCATCTCAGAAGGTGACTGAATCACCCTCTGTCCGGGTCAATGAGTGCTCGAGTGCTGCCTACAGAGCAGCCAGGGACCACCAGGGAAGCCTCACTTTGGAACAGGTCAGATACAGAAGGATGAGACTTACTACACCCTGATCCCAAGCAAATGCTTTAAACATTGAGATAATTGGTTCACAGGCAGAAAGTCCTCTCTACCCTTCTTTGTGCTTGCAGGTCCAGTAAATTCTGGTTTGGGCATGTTCTCAGGCAGGGAACTGCAAGTAGACTGGAGGGGAGCTCTTCTGCTGGACCATGGAGTTGTCCAGAGGTTAGGGAGACAGTTGAGCAGGGGTTTTCTATATGTTGCTGTTATTACATTTTGCACAAAGGCACCTGAAGGAGCAGTTTCCCTGAGAATCAAGCCAGGGGACACAGGCTATGGTGTGGTTTCCCTAGCCAGTGCAACAGGATTTGTTTTGGTTAAAGGCTCCCATCAGAAGCTGTTCTGACCCACTGCAGCTGGAAAGGGGGTGTCTGTCCAGCACCCTATAGGGAGCACCATTTCGCACACAATAGATGTAGTCAGCACTGTTGCCTGCTCCTGCAAACTGATCCTCAACCTGTTGGGAGTAGGGGTCACAGATGGCAACTGTTCCCATCATTAGAGACAACCGCTGACTTGAGACCTAAATGTTTATAATGATTTGTCCTAAAACCATGGAGATAATCAGGAGACTTTCTTAAGCACATGTTTAATATTCTAATAAGCTTAAGAAAAGTAGTGAAGCTTTGTCTGTAGTGAGAAAACAGGCGGAGTTTTGCCTACAAATACCAGGCTCTTGTATTTTGACAAGCATAACAGAGTGTGAAATGGCAACAAGTGAGAAAGGGGTCTACAGAACAGTATTTCGCATCAGCATTTGAAGCTACCCATAGAATATTTCACCCCTGGTTTATTACGGGGCCTTTTGCACCTTTGCTGAGGCTGGCTCTGACCGGGCACGGTAGCAGTGTGACCCAGCAGCTGCCCTGCCCCACACCGGCGGCCCTCCGCCGCGGCCAGGCGGGAGCTGCGCGGGCAGAGCGCGGCCGCCGCGAGAGCCGCCGGCGCGGTAACGCTGACACCTCGTGGCCGCCGGCCCCGCCGCCGGCMCCGGGCTGAAAACTAAACTGCATTTTGGAAAGGGCCGGGAGACGCACCTCTGTCTGCACAGGGATTTGGATGGCAGAGTGGCCTCTGAAATATTTTGCATTCTTCCCGGAGCACAGAACAGTAGCCAGGATCTTACTTTCCCTTCCATACTGCCGAAGGCCTGAATTATCCTGGCATTTCTCGTAGCAAGCAGTGTTCTCTCACTGTCCTGCGGCAGTTGGCTAGGTGAGAAATGTATTTGCAAGTCTAAAATGGGCCAGAGTTCCCAGTCCATGGAGCTTATATGCTGTAGTTTCCTGGAAAATTTTGGAGTTAACCAAAGTTTAATTGTGGACTTGTTTCTTTAAAAATGTTCATAATTCTACGCATTTAAAATTAAATCCTAGTAACTGTGCAAAGTGAATGTAAACATTTCAGTGGAGCCAATATGCCGGACTTTCTTACTGAACACCGCACTTGATTAAGTTTTAGGTGTATAAAACTTCTAAACGCTTATTTACCTCTTACTGAAAGGCCCCACATTTTGAACAGACATAAGACACTACATCATGAAATTTGAATCTTGACCACTCTAGTCAAGTATAATCCACTTTACAGTCACTGTGTTTTATTACATTCCTTAAGGCAAATACACTAAAAATCAAGTATAATCTATTATACTTGTCAAGAGGAACACTGTATATATTATTGCAGGCCTGAACCTGCAAATCTCCRTGCAGATGAGATAACCCATTTTTGCAACATATATTTGCATTAATCGCTCCTGAAAACCTATTCATGAGCATCTGGCTACAGCATCAGAGAAGATTGCTGTGCGATAAATGTGTCCCTGTTCATTTCACTGTAAGTCAATGAAACCCCATTTTCCACAAGGGAGAAATTATCCTCTGCCCCCAAACCAGACATGCGGTAAAGAGGCCTTATTTTCTAAGGTGCAAGTACAGCACATAGACCAACATGCCTGGTGGTTGTTACTTAGCATTTAAATCACAACATGGGCAGGACAGACAGGGGTGTCATCCATTTACAGAGACAAAATAGAAAGGTCTACAGTATAGTGAGTGTCATGCCACTGTATTTGTTCACTGTGAAATATAAGGTAGGGTGTTCACTAGAGTAACAAATAACAGTAATTCTTGCCCTTTTTTTTTTTTTGTCTTACAGGGCTGGAAATAATTGGTGGTGGGTCCCTATAGTTGCACCTATGCTGGGAGGTGTACTTGGAGCAATGATCTACATTGTTTTTATTGAAATTCATCACTCAGATAGTCAGCCAGGAGAAGAAAATGACGTGTATGATAAATACGAACTCACCAATATGGAGTAAGAAATGAAGAATTTTCTCTCTCGTTTTATTGTGCAGTTTTTATGCAAATGATTGTTTGGACCATTTTATAAAACCTGTATGCCTCAATTAGAMATTCACATTTTGAAGCAGAAAATCTATATAGAAGACAAGTTCAAAACTAACCTCTTTCCATGAAACATTGGGCTGATCACATTCAAAACTGGGAACTTGGGGGTGGGAAGGGTAAATTGTTGTTCTTTTCAAATGGTTTTCAGATCAAGTTATATCCTAGATGAAATTATAGTGAGATGATGCACTAACCTGTTAATTCAACACATATGATCTTAATCATGTTGCCTAATTAACTGAAAACAGATGAGATATTGTTACGAAACAGCATGCATAGGTAGTTAATTGGTTCAGTGCTGAATTAATGTGTAAGAGCATCGCTCACTTCTTATAGCCATTATTTAAGAATGGCTTGTCTGAAAATTAAAAACAATACCCAAATTACCAAATGTCAACTGAAGTAGTTTTAAATAACTTACTAAATTTTTATGGAKCCACTAATTGAACAGCAAGGAATCAACTCATCAGTGATGAGGTTTAGTGACTCAGAATATGATCACAAAACATAAAAACTGTGTGTTACAAGACCAACACCAAAAAGACAAAGCTGTACTTCTGCACGGGTTCTTCATAGCAGTGATGTTCAGTTATTTTTAAACTATTTACTTGACATTTATGCTACCCAATATTAAAAGCCTAACCTAGAATATTAATCTGAACCTCTTCCACTCTGCTTTCTGGATAAAATTCATTCCTATGGAGATGGGCCAGCAACAGACGCTTAGGCCTTGTGCTGAGCTCTGCACAGCATATATCTGTATACGCTTTATAGAGGCCTTCTGCTGCTGATTTACATGGGGGGATTTCATCTGCTTTGTGGGAGTAATTTTTATTTTGGTAGTAGTGATTAAAATTAGAAACTGGTCTCAGACCTAGTCCTAGATCTGAATTCCCCAAGGAAGGCCAGCTCCACATCAGAGTTCTGAAGCGTGGGTTCTCTCTCGCTAAAGAGAAGTGGTTGGACATACACCACTTCCTAACTATCCAGCCTTCAAAAATGAAATTATTTCTGCTTAATACTTCAGGGTACCAGTTCAATGCACTCATTTTAGGGTGCTCTTCCCTTTGCATTCCTACAATTCTGCTCCTTAGAATTCCACACTATTTTCTGATTTCACTCCTGAAGGGAGGAGCCCTTCATGTTGCCAGTAATAGCCTGTGCATTTTGGTGAGGTATCCACAGAAATGGTTTGGAAAATACTGTGGTCAGAGTCTGCCTCAGCATTTGGGCAGATCAGGCCTGTGTCACTGCATTGTCTTTATCACGCTCCCTGTTATGCCACGCCAAATTCGTGGCAGCAAAGGGATAGAATTAGCAGGTCAAGCAAAGCTTTGCTTGCTGCAGCTGTAAGTCAGATGATGCTGTATACTCAAGGGAGTATAATTCCAATTTTAATTACATTTTTGAAGAAAACTTACAGAACTGTAATGAACTCAGGTTGCCCAGAGACCATATCAACCCTGTGCAAAATGCTCATTTGATTCAGCATTTCTTTGCTATGAGTTAAAAACTGATATAGCTATACCCATCCACATTTGACTGCATTGTATCATCATCTGGAGAGCCGCAATAACAAGAAGCGAGGGGTTACAGAATCAGTCCTCAACCCAAGCAGAGGCAGATACAGGAGAATCAAGAGTACAACGTGGAAATTATTCCTAACTGTAGACCTTAATATTGGCAGCACAGACAAGCTAGTTCATCTGTCCTGTATATTGATAAGTTGCACTACATAAAACAAGACGGTGTGTAAAAGCAATTGCAGACTGAGCCTCCTTTTGCTCCCCTTTGCAATGAGCTGTACCCCTTGGTGATACCTGGCAGGAGCACTCCTAGGTGCCTGCCAACCATCTGTGCCTGGAGAGGGAGTACATAGGTAGGAACAGTCAGAGGGCTGCCCTCAGGTCTGAAAGGCACTTACTCGTCCACTGATGCCAACATCTAACATGAAATATCTGTGCAGAAAATAATAATAGACAACTAATTAACTAATTTTGTCCAAAATGGTAGGGGCAGGTTATCACTTATTGTGCTAGAATTTTGCATAGTCAGTAGACTTCATATGCCTCACGATATTGCTTCCTTTAATACATCATGGAAAACATGGTGAAAAGCAGAATACAGGTCCAGAATGAGAAAGGGACAGTTTATTTATATAATCTACTAAGTGACCAGCCTACACTTGCTGTGTGTCTGTGCATTAGCCAAGGCACATAGAGTTGTACGTTTTCTCAAAATCCTTCTGATCACAACAGGTTCTGCCTGTAAATCAACATGAAATCTTGTTTCTCCTACTTATGCCATTCCTATGCACTGAATTTCTGTGTAAGTGATATTTACTTGTCTGAAGTTATCAACATGCAAATTGTAAGCATATCTAAAATATGCTCTCAACAAGTTGTTGTCAATTCTGTGTTTGCTTAAAGAACTTATTTTTAAACTTTAATTAATCAYTGAATATGTTTGTAAATTCTTTGAAGACACATGGTACTAATACYACAATTCATACTGACTTCACAAAAGCCAGAATTTCATTCAGGAACAAGGTGTTATAGACCTGTCTCACATTTGACATAATTTACATTTAGAAGTATAAGAATGAATTCCTGCTATAGGGACAAAACTCAGTTGAGTCTTAACTACAGAACCATGACCAGTATCTCCATAATATAATGGGAACAATAATAATCATCTCACGCCATAAGCTTACACAGACATCATGATCTGTTTTGTGCAAAACAAAATAGTAATTTTACTTTGCATAAACTATGCAATTTTCTAATATCAACTGATATTCAATGGTCGCACTCATGTTGAATTAATATAATACAGTTGGCAACAAGAGACAGTTTTTCCAGCTGTAAGACGTTCTGGTTAATGAATTAATAGTAATCAGGCTTGATCATTTTAATGTTGAAAAAAATTCATTTTCAGAGCATTGCTCAACTTTCAGTCTGGGTTTGTTCTTTTTCGGGGCAATGTGTTTGTTCTTTAGAGCTAAACTTAGTACTGAAGTAATTTGGAGAGTGATCCTGCAAATAGTACTGGGTTAAAGGTTGGCTACTGCATGTTTCATAGAAGCCAGTGGAATTATTCACAATGGGAGGCAATACAGGCAAGGATAAGYGCTCAGAGAATCGAGCTCAGAGTATAGCAGAAACTGTACTTTCTTGTAGTTTTGACTGTGGATCTGGATGAATGTCTTCTGGTTCAAAATAAATACAGTCAATCCCTAATAAATGCATTCCAGTACTATTTTTATTTTTATAAAAAATTCTCCCTTCTGGCACCTAAGGACATATTAAGAAATAAATAGCTGCCTATTATGACCTACAATGTTTTATAGCCTTGTGCTGGAAGAACACATTGACTAACAAGCTGTATTCCCAGAACGCAGCCCCTGTGGCAGATTTTGTGGGTCGGAAGCAGAGAAATGCTCACATGAGTAACGGCCACTGCCAGGCCAGGAGGCACCCGTGCAACAACGAGAGTGCCAGGCACCTCGCCTCTGGACCTTCTCCTCTTCCTGTCTGCAGCCTGCCTAGGGACGCTTTCTGCCACAGCTTTCCCACCAGTCTAACAATAGCCAGAACCTAGGTGGGATATTTTGCTTAAGTCCCTCTTCAGAGATTGCTTTTAAGGCATGCATAGATCACATCAGATTTGGCCTACAGTGCTTACAAAATGCCCCAAGCTAATTTATCTATCTTCTACTCTACAGATTTGTAACAGGGACGTGGCTTTGCTCATTTCATGTAAAAAGCACATGAAAACCTGTTCTGTGGGGTCGAGGGGAGAGGGAAAGATTAGGAGCTTCAAATTTACTCAGGAAGCCACAAAAGAAAAAAAACAATTTGAAGTGGCAGCAGGCATTTTATCYGCCATCCATCCTGATGACCCTTACCTTCCCATCAGTCTTTCTGATTTTCTGTTCTCCTTTCTTTCTCCTGCCAACACTGTGTGATGTGCTCTGTCTCTATACAATACCTCTCCAGAGATTTAAATACAGCATGCTTTTCTCAGTTACTTATGAATCTTAGAAAGTTCTCATGAGAGCAAATTCAAGTTTCACCTCACACGCTTATTTTTTGGCAGTTGCTTGCATTTTTTCCCCACTGTTCCCACCAAACAACCTTGTGCTGGAAAATACAACAATTAACTGTAACTTCCAGTAACAGCTGCTCTCTTTCTGTTTAGTACAATTGTTATTGCATAACAGATTACTTCTTTCAAACATGTACAATTTTTAAAGCCTTCCTTTTCCAAGCCACTATCAAAAATAGTGCAAGATCATCCAGAAAAAAATATTCTGTGCACATGAGTTAGTAGTTTGGATTTTTATCTTCTATTTTGCACTTACAACTTGTTAAAAAATTATATTATTGTACTGAGAGTGTTAGCATCTTTCTGCTTATTTGCACACTCTAATGACAGTCTCAGAGGAGAAAGTAGTAGGTAAATATTTTTAGCCACTGGTGTTTCTTTGCATATTTGAATCAAATATTAAAGAAATCCATGTAGTATGAAACTAGACATGACACATTTATGTCATTTTTCTCTCTTTGCTGACCACAACTTCCTTCAAAAGGTGTTAGAAAGATAGGGAATACAAGTATTACAGCATCTTAAATCAGCAATGATTAAGCTTTCTGGCCAGATGACCCAGTTAGCTCCTTTTCCATGACAGGGAAGGACAGACTAATATGGTCCTTCTCTGACCTGCCTAGGGACTGAGCAGTCTGATTTAAATGATTAGAAATCAAGCTTTCCTTTCACACTGCAAACATTGCTCCAATCATCCAGAAATCAAGAGTAAGGATCCTGCTACATGCTACACTGATAAATAAAGCGATAATAAAGAAGAGAGAAAACTTCAAAAGCTGGTAAAACAAAGCAAGCCCTTTTGGCCAGAGGCCAGCCAAAAGGCTGATTGATAAGTGCTTGGTTATTTCAGAAAACAGTGTGCATTTTACTGGGGAACATGGAAATAAAGAGACAACAGTATGAAGTAACACCAGTAGAAAACTGTCTTTTTGTTCACCTATCAGAAAACTCACGTCTGTCTTGGATGCAAATTCTAACATTCTCAGTATCACCAAGAGGACCAGTTTGGGCACATTAATACTATTATTTCCTCAGCATTAGGCACATAGTAGTCTAACAGGTGAAAAATACTTTCCACACTCTCAGAAATAACAGTACTTTGTTTCACTGCACAACTCCTCTCAGGAAACCTTGCCTGCCTTCCAGTTATTAACAGGGCTGTGAATGAAAAAGCAACAAAGCAAACARTATGTTAAGACTTGAAAAGTCAGCATTTGAACAGAAGGAAATGAACAATCTCAACCAGAATTGAACAGATGCAACAGTTTCTGTAGCATGACCGAGGCATCAAATAACAAACATGAAGCCAAAGAAGCAGCACATGCTTGGCAACAAACATTGCTAAATTAAAGAGTCGGGTGTTCTGTCAATGCCTTTTAAATAGACTTACAAAATAAATTATATTTGAGAATAAAAGGACTAAACTGCAGTGGTGGTGTTTTCCATAGTAAAGGAGCAGAATTTGAGGATTTGAACACTTTCAGATTGTTGAAAAAAAAAAAAAAAAAAAAAAAAAAAAAAAAGAAGAAAAAAGAGGAAAAACAGAATGCAAATCTCAGTGGGGAAAAAGGAAAAGCACAGTAGTAACTTTCCTGAATTAATTTTCAGCCCTGTGAACCCTGGTGCAGCCCCTCAAGAGGCAGTAAGGGCCTTTCCGTTAAAGCTGCGCAATACCAAGACCAGAATTGTTTTATCTTCATTTCCACCTCAGATGTTCAAGACATTGGCAACTGATGGCTACGCACTGCAGAAAACTTCTGCTATGTAACCATTCTGCCATCTAAGGAAGAAAGCCTGTTTGGCTTCAGTGCAGAGGGAATTTCATCTCATACACATGTAATCCCCAGTGGGTTCATGTTTTTCAGGCTATAGAAACAACACGTATTTTTGAAGAGGCTAGCACTGAAGAACAGCTATTGGAAACACAAATAAAGAGACATGAATCCAGGGGATAAAGCAAGTGCAAAGACTACTCCAGCAAGACTTGGAGGAGGAAAGCAACAACAGACAAACCTAGACTCAGAAATACATTGTCTTCACACCTATGAATAGTTGTCAGAGAAGAATGCTTCAAAGACACAGGCCATTTGCAAATGTAATGTATATGCAAACACTGCTAGCACTTCAGAGGCTTCTGATCCAAGAAAATATGATGGCTGAACAAAACATGGATATGAACACACATACATTTCAATTTGCTCTGTCACAAAAAGACAAAATACTAAAAGCTACAGAATACTGGAAGCCATTATAAGCCCCATTTGATATCACGGATCGTTCTTTGAAATTAGAGAAACACAAGAAACCAGACAGTACAGCTTTAAAACAAAAGGGCAAAAATCTACCTAAAATATTTACTCTGCTTGCAAGTGGATCTGTAGCCTTTTCGTCTTCCAAGTCTTTTACCTGTTTTTTTTAGTACAACTGGCAGCAGGCCTCTGTTTCTCTCTCTCTCGGGCTCCTGTCTTGACTGTATGCCACTGGTTTTCCATATCCATTGAGCACCAGGCCCCATCCAAAATACTCCATTTCCATGAAGCCAAAAAAAGCAATTTCAAGACATATTTCAAAATGCATATGGTTCCATACAATTTCAAAATGTATACTGCTAATAAACTGGGCTTCATCTGGCAATTACACTCTCTTTCCTTGCTTTTGATCAGATGTGTTGCTTACAGCAACCTAGCAGGACAATAATTATCTCACTAAGGGAGATCTACAGTACATGCGATTTGGATTTCCCTCAATGGAAATCCTAGAACAAAAGACATAGCTCAGGCATTGGTGGATTTTATTTGTTATACAAGATTGACCCTGAGAAACTGGGTAGTTAGCTACACCGTGTTACAGGATATGATGCATAAATCAGTAAGAATCAGCTTGTCTTTCAGATTCTGGATGGAAAGTGTTTAAGGTTAATGGAGTTCTTATTTGTACATCTGGTTTCAGGTAATTTCATTAGAAATTAGAAAGCCATATAACCCTAAAAAATATTAAGTAAACTTTAGAGTACAGCTATCCTGGAAAAAAAAAAGGCCATATATCCCTAAAAAATATTAAGTAAAATTTAAAGTACAGCTATCCTGTATGCTAAAAAAAAAACCAACAAAAAAACCGCCAAAAAACCCAAACACCACTCTTCAGATGTAGATGTAAAAGAACTCCTATGATCTGAGTCTTTTTGATGGTGTTTTAATGTTATCATGACTGAGATAACCATGCTCAAAAATAATTAGTTTGCTTTACTTTCAAACTTATTTTTCCTTAATAGATTTGTAACATCATAGCCTCTGGCTATGAACTTTGCTTCTGTCATCATTTTTCCTGATGCTCCTGAAGGTGTTCTGCTCTGTTCCAACTCTTCCGAACTCACCAATTATTTTTTTTTTAATAAACACAAATGCAGTCCTTCCTTGTGTGCTTTTATTTGGTCTGATAATAAACACATCCTCCTTCATGATCATCTCACTCCTCAGCCTTGGTAGCAGTGAAGCTCCCCGACTCCATGCACATGGTGTGTCTGACTGAGGAAGAGCAATGTGTTACACACCGGGCTTCCAAAAAATTGCAGCTGCTTAGTCAGCCCTAGAGGGCTTCATCCCACAAACCTTCCTCCTACAGTGGCTTTGGGAAGATTTTCCCTGTCAGAACAGTCCTTTATTCTGTAAGACAGCTTTATCAAAAGCAACATCTAGCACGAAAGCTGTAGTAGCTTCACTGTTATGAGAGGAAGAGGATGGCCAGCCTACCTAGGAAGGGTGCAGTGCTGACTAAAGGTGTCCAGCTGTTCTGCAATAAGGGTGAGATAAAAGCTTAGACAGAAAAAAAATTCTATTGTAGCAAACGTAGCACTGAAGTATAAGGAGGAACTTCAGGTGTGCGATTCCTCTGCTGGGCACCTTTGACCAAGGGCTGTTACAAATACATACAGAAGAGGTAAACATAAGTTGGTGAGACTGCTGCCATAAGAAAGAGCAGKTCCTGGTGGAAGGCAGCACTTTAAAGAACCCTTTTTTTTTTTCAGAACATCAACACTGCAACACCACCTAGAATACTTTCAGTCAGTTATGTATCAAAAGTGACAGTACTTGTAAGTTTTCTACTGGTAAGCCCTATACTTACCAGTAGATTTTTTTTTTTTTTTTTTTAAAAAAACAAAGTCTGTTTTTAAAAGTTTGGTTTGTACGGGATGCTGTTTATCACCATTACATACTGTATTATTTTTTGAAGAGTGTGACACAGTGACATAAATGGTACAGAAACATATTATTTTGATGTAAAATATACATCGTAAATGTGATGAGTATGGCAAGATCACATTAATTCAAAAAAATTTATTTGTCTCGATCTTGAAATACATGGACTATGTCTCTACTTTATTAAGCCATTTGCTTATTTGAATGTCTTTATTAGAACGCTTTTTAAATGTTAACAGCTTGTTAAAAATTAATTTGTAAGAGCAAGGACTATTAATCCTATTGTTTTTACAGAGGTGGCTTCTGTATTCAGCAGCAGTGTAAGTATGAAATGGAGTGAGCAAATGTAATGCAAATAGGAGATGCCACACTTAGGTCACTCAAGTCGTCTGTGCCCAGGTAGGGAGGACAATGATTAGACTTTAAGGTCTGAGTGCAGACATTTTTTTGTTACATGTTTGTACGATGCTAAGCACAATGATGAGGCCCCATAGTATTGGGGATGATAATACCATATGCAGCTTCTCTGTGCTGCCCCACAATAATCCTTGACCCCGAACTTAGCCCTTTATTGTAGGGGAGATATATTAGCCTACACCATTTGTGCAGTCCGTGACCTCTCTGCTGAGACTGCTAATAATATCGTTTCCAACAAATGCTGAGAGTGATGGCTGGTTTTTATGACTGGATAGACTTCCAGTAAACTGAGATCACCATACTCCATGCACAGAGTTTCAGAGGCAGATTCTGGTTCCTTGTTACACAGAGAAGCATTTAGCATAAGCTAAGAGAAGAAACTCATTCTTTCTATTTAACAATGAAAGCACAAAAGTCACTTATATCCAGAGATATAAAAGCTTTGCACTAATGGCACCAATAACTGCAATATTTGACAACTGTGGTATGCTTGGAAAGGTGATTTGAGCAGGACTACTCATATCCCATTACCAGGCTCAAAGTGGCCTTAATTATATTGTTTGTATGAGACTGAACTACTTTATGCTGCTTTTGGACAGTATGACTAGTATCTCTGGGGAGTATCATGAAAAGGTCATGTGTATCTCACAAGACTATGCAAAATCTCTAGATTTTTAATAAACACATTAATTCATGCTAAGTAGCTCACATTCCAACTACAGTTCTATTTTTAGTTTATTTGTTGTACTTATATAAAAAAAGTGTCACCAGTTTTGAAGTATTTTTGAAGATAGAAAAGAACAGCTATCTTTGTATGCAAGAGGCTGTTGGGGGAATCGGCTGCTTCCATTACACCACTAGCTACCAGATAATGGAGCTGCAGGGAAGGAGCCAGAATGTGGTAAAATGACCCATGCAGTAACATGAGCTAAATGCTCTGGAGTGAGCTGGAGAGCTCATCGTTAAGCCGATTGGTTGTTTTGGCCTCCTGGGAACCTTAATAAAATCTTTAAAACAAAGCAAGTGCTCATTATTGAAATAGCACATTGGAATACCTCATGTCAGCAACACTCTGATCTACTCTTCAGTCAATATCTGAGATTTCCCTAAGGGATAACTGCTTTTTCCTATTTCAGTGTCAAAGGGACAAAAAATTACAGAGACAGATTTGCCCATGAAAAACAGAGCAGCCCCTTAAAATGACTTCCATGTCCTGAATACTGCAAAAGCAAGCTCTCTACAAAACGGTGATGAAAGCTGTCAGCTATAGGTGTGACAAGAAGGGCTATACAATCTGCAGTAGTAGCAGCAGACAAATTGCAAACACATTCTGAATTTAGCATCCAAGTTAGGGAAACCTACACACAACTCTTTTCCTCAAGATTTGTATTGGAAAAAAGCATTTTCCTATGAACCGTGAGCGATGTTCTTCTGTATACCCACTTTCAGAACAGGCTATATACAAAACAGTAATAAAGATTTGCAGGTACAAAGCAGGCTGCTGGCATGAATAAAGTATATGGAAGCATGACTGTTTAAATGCCAGCTAGGCCAAAATTTTGGGTTCTACTAAATTGCATTAAAACTRGGTCTTCATCCAGAATTGCATTTTTGATTTATTAGAAAGCTCCAAAATAAACCAAAATATTTTCTTGTTCAATTTTTCAAAAAGAGAATATTTTAACTGTAATAAATTTGAATTTTCCTCTTTTCAGCCTCTGAAAATAACAGAATTAAAAGGCACACATCATGTGATATTTTAAACTTTTCCCCTATTAATTTTATTTTTCCCCCTTTGCAAACTCTGTATCTTCTCAGTATTGAAGTTTTAAAACGTAGAGGAAACATGAACGCTACATTAATGAGGACAAAGAGTTTAAAAGATGTCAACGTATTGAAATTTTCTGGTTTCCAGGCGGTTTATATATAAGTGTTATAATAAGCAAATACAGGAGACCAGGAATTGAAAATCTAGTCCAAACAAAAGTCACTGGATTAAACAAAAACACATGGCCAGAAAATATCTTGCAGAGACTAAATAGAAGAAAAATTATGTAAACCAGGCAATAAAAAGAGATTACTTGGGCTGTATGTTCTCTACTCTTGTCATATTAGGAACACTATGAAAATGAAATGTTATCAAAAGATTTGATTATACCACAAGAAAAGATAGGCTAATTGTGTAGACTAATATTGAAAGCTATATATAACGTATAGTCTTACTACATTGCCCAATGTTGCTACAAAATCGCATTTGATCTTGTGACACCACAAATTTCTTGTCACTCTAATTTCTTTCTTATCAACTAATGATTTTTAATCAGAGCTATGTTTCCACAGTAGCATTTACCAATAGAGAATTGTATATACTTAAGCATATTATTATGAGAAACAGGATAGCAAGTTCATTGCTTAATTACTTAATAGAAAAATATGTTTAGACCAAAGATATAATGAGAAACTAATGAGTTCCCAGGGTAGCTGAAAATAATGTTACAATACACCCTGCATATTTGTGTTCCAGAAGTTCTTTTTGTTTTGCATACTGTCCAGAGAAAGACTTAAAACTCAAATCAAATCATGTTCTCACAAATTTGCTTCAGCTTTAATAACAGTGATTAAAAGCAAACTTATTCATGGTCTGAAGTACACAGAAGAGCATGAAAATATACTCCAAAATTCTCTAAATTCTGTAAATGATTAAAAATAAACTTATTCATGGTTTGAAGTTCACATAAGAAAATTAAAACATACTTTCAAAATGCCCTAAAACTTGAGTCATACCAAATGGACTGAGCATATCTCCAAATCCAAGATATGCATTAGAATTTTTAGGTTCCTGAAAAATCTCCCCAACCATTTGGAGCCTGCTGGAGGGTCATGGTTTTGAACTGCAGTCATGATTAATTGACTAGGTCCATATTTGCTATAGGAATTAATGCAGTGCATTAATTTAGGACTTTATTCCCACTGAAAGTAAGCCCACTGATTTTAGCGAGTTTTGAATCAGGTTCTCCATGGGCACACATAAAATATCTACCTACTTTCTCTATCTCAGTACTTCCTAGGCTGAAACTGCATTTTCAGAGGGATTAACACATTTCATGGATAATTAATAATTCCTTTCATACTAGATTGTTTTGATCTAGACTTACAAGATATACTTGCATACTTCAGTAGTTGCCCACTTACAATCATAGCAACTAAAATTACGTAGTCAATATTTAACCTGTTTATGTCATGATAATAGCCAGAACTGTTAGCAGTAAATAATCCATTAGAATAGTGTGCTTCAGTCAAACTCTTTGGAAATGTGTACTGTTTAAAGGAGTTGCATGCCCTTCTGTTAACAACTCAGATTTAGAAAACTATAAACAGAGAGGTAAACATTTTCAACAGCTAACCCTCAGCAGATAGGCCTCATTTGAAAGTAATTTATACTTTCTATAACTGTTAGCCCATAAAGACCTGATGACGTGCTGTATTTAGTCTCAGTGAAACATGTTGCAAAAATCTTGGCACAGTTTACTTAACCCCTCTTATATATGTAAACCATATTTGACCTCCTCCAAGACACTTTCAAATATCATATTAATCTTCCCCATCTGGAAAAAAAACCCCAGTACTGTCAGGACTGTAATATAATTGTAATTTTCAGGTCCTCATGAGTGCAAAACCAAAAGATGCACATATATTAGAAAATCTAGTCAATTCAGTTTTGAAATATAAGTGATATAAATTTTTATTTCCTTTCACAGTTTGAATTTGATTTTTAAAAAATAGCCTGTACTTTACTCTCAAATTCCTCCAAAGTCCAGGCCACAAAAACAACCACTATCTGTTCTACGTGAAATGAAAAATTTATCAAACGCTGGGACTAAGTCTTTAAATAACAATGAAGTACTCCAGGCACTGAGTACTTTTTAAAAGGCATACCTTTTATCTGAGGGCACATCTGAGAAGAAAACGCAGATATATCTCCTTGATGCTGGGCTGCCCATATTGCAGAAGTAAAGTCACAAAAAGGAGTCAGGTGCCTGATAAAGTCCATGGGATCTGTGGAGGAAGGCAGTAATTCCTAAAATGATGATGAAATAAAGCTCAAAAGCTGTCAAGTATTTTGGAAGAGCTATTAAAGCATATAAACCCAGGGAAACACAAGGCAGATATCCTCACACTTAGCAGTTGTTTTGTGAATACAGGAGACCTTCGCTCAGCTTTTTTACGCTGATCAACTATACTTGCCAAAAGGC
Source organism: Oceanodroma leucorhoa (assembly GCA_030449065.1). Classification (NCBI taxonomy): domain Eukaryota; kingdom Metazoa; phylum Chordata; class Aves; order Procellariiformes; genus Oceanodroma; species Oceanodroma leucorhoa. The sequence continues at coordinate 149,746 of JASVER010000048.1, forward strand.
AAAGAAAACAAGATACAGCTGTGGCCAAAAGGGAGGGAGGGAGGTGACTATATGACTTGGAGCAAAAATTCTCAAAAGTGGAAATGCTAAAGGCTTTGACTAAATGCACATACCTGTGTCCTCAGGTAGCTGAGCAGGATTTGTTATCGAAAAACCTGCAATTCCACAAAGATAGTACCACACTTCTTGCATGCCTGACTAAAGATACTAGCTTGGGTCCCAGGAGTTATATAGACATATTAATAAGGCTTCAGCTGGGGCTAATTAGCCTCACCTGTTCCTGAAGTTAATTGGCCAAGGTGGAACACCCTGCTGACACCATCATTTTGCCCCAGATTGGGGGCTGGGCTGTCTTGTGGTAACTTTTGTGTTCACTTCACAAAGGAAAAACATGCTATTACTTGTTGCTACTATTTATAATTCTTGATTAAGCAACTGGGGGCTGAATCCTAATTACCTTACTCTAGCAAGTGGCACTTCTCAGCCCTGCACCAGTTTCAAAACAATTATCAAGGAGTAAAAGCCTCTCTCTGCAAATACATCTCATTTCCATGAAAGCTTTTTTCCTGAAAAGTAACATCTGCAAACTGCCACGGCAATGCCTGCAATCATAGAACAAACTTCCTCCCTCGCTGTCATCACCACGACCTACTTAAGAGAAACTTTATGATACAAACACCAACTTTAGACCTCAGTTTTGCTTGTCTCAGAGAATCTTGTGATTCTCTAGCAATTCTGCTACTTGAGTGGCACATTACATGTGGGTGAGCTCAGTCCCAAAAAGCCACTTGCAGTGGCCTGTTCTTCTGCCTGAATTTCACTTGATCAAAATACCATCACAGTCTCACCAAAATACTATCACAGTCTCAGCACACAGACAGTTGGTTAACTTTGTGGTTAAGGTGCTTATACATTAGAGCTTTTGCTGTCCTGACTATGTGTGATTTGTTAAACTTAAAATCAATATAACTAGGCTGGCAAAAGCGTTTCAATGTAGAATAAGCTACTTCACACAAATAGACTCATCATACGAGGAAAAAACATAGCCAAGCAATAGTTCTTAAATTCTCTGTATCCTTAGCGATGGTTAATTACTGCTGATGCTGCTCTGCTGTTTTCTGGGCAGACATGTTGGGCTGCGTTATGCTGAAAGTAAGTTTTTCAGCCAAGCAGAGAAATGTTTTGTCAAAGCTACGCAAATCTGCAGTGGGGAAAATGGTCTTGTGCAGCAGAGAGCCGTCCTATTATAAAACTTGGGAGCAGTCTACAAAGCCTTATATCAGTACAAAATGTTGTTTTGTATTGTTGTTCTGTTGTTTTGTTGTTCCTCTCTGGAACATCACAGAGAGGCAGCAGCTCTGCACGGTGTGTTGTCATTCATTCAGAGAATCACATTCCACAGGCCATAGACGAGTGGCATAGCATCTGTGGCCTTAGACATGGACTCTGACCTCTGAATCTACCCAAACCTTGCAAATGCAGGCCAAAGCCCCAAGTCAACAGAGCATAGATTTAGCTTTACRTCAACCTGACTTACAATGTTTACCTAAAGTTTGCTGAATAGAAATAGTCTTCAGAAAAAAGACGAGATTCAGTAAAAAAGACTGTGCCTTCATCTGGCATCTGAAGATTTCACAGGGTGGAAATCTGGAGAATGTCTTAGAAGAATAATAAAGATTAACAGTTCAGCATCAGACACAGAATGCTCTGCTGGGACTGTATTCACGCCTGTTGCTCTATGTTTCCAATTAACTTGATTTTGGAGCAATGGATGCTGTCCAAGGATTTACATAAATAACAAATACAGTGAAAAGTACAGATTTCCTGGGGTGTTTTAATTTAACATTAACCAGACGCATTTGCAATAAAGGCTGAATTAAAAGTCTGGTGCCTTAAAGCAGGGAAACCATTTACAATGGGGAACTTCCCATCTAGAAGGAATACGCCCCAAGAGATTCATATGTTGGCTTGTAACTATTCAACATGGCCAATATTTTAAATGCTTTTAGCCAGGTCAATCCCTATGGTGCATTCATCAGTCATTGGTATGAAAATCTGGTTATTAGGTTCCCCAAGGAATACATATTTATTAAATGTTCACATTAGCATAACCTGCAGGGCCTACTCAGGCACAAAGTCTATTGAAATGAATAGAACTCTTCCTGAAGAAGGTATCCGTCTATTTAGTTAGCCACCAAGTACTCAGATGGTGCTTTTCGCCCACAAATCTCRCAGTGTTCCACAGTGGTCGGGGAGCTCTGGTTAAATGGGAAAGCAGACACAGAAGTAAACTGAGCTGGTGAAGTCATGCTTGGAAGAGCACAAGCAAAAGCAGGGCCTGGCAGAGATGCTGTTGGGGGCCCCATCTGCTGGGTCATGCTATCGCACAAGAACGAAGGGAAAAACATTTCAGTCAACAAGACTTTGGAGGGCAAAGGTAGGGATGAATTTTCATACAAATAGTCAGGTCTAGACAGGCACCACTTTGGAAATTCATCTTTCACTTCACATGCCTCTATATGTGATTACCATTTTGGCATCCTTCTAAATAATTTCAAATCAGACTAGTCATGTATTTTCCACAGAAAGTCAGGATATTATACACTGAAAAAGGGACAGTATATTTTAATAGATTCATGTAATTCATTAAGAACCAGTAACTTTTCATGCAAAACAATCTCACTGAGTTTGCTGAGAGCCTATATTCTTTTTTCCCCGCTTCCCTGTTCTTTGTTTATTAAGAAGATTTGCATGACAGAAAGCTTTTGTTCCTTGAAGTTCATTAGTTCCAATTCCTTTTCCTTCATCTGAAACCAAAAGCTGCTGACTGTGAAATCGCAGTTCCTCATGATGAAAGAGAAAACATTTGCAATAAAACAATTAAAAGGAAGAATGTCTAAGGCCAGAATGAAGCATCAAGATTTCAAACAAAACAAGATACTGTGCTTAAAGCTATAAAAATTATATTTTCTGAAGATTTATAAAGATAACTGGATCTTTAACCAATGCTGGTATTTTCTGTCACTTCCAAGGACTTTTTCTACAGCTTGCTGGGAAATTTTTACTCTGGAAATTTTCAAGAGCTCTCTTAGATTTCTCCTAGTGCTTTCTAGGAATTACACCAGTCCATTTTAGCAATATTCCTGATGCTTTCTAGGAATTCACCTTCTGCTTTCTAGCAATTCATTCACTGCTTTCTAGGAAATTCTCGTCTACTTTCTAGGGCTTCCCCATCTACACTGTAGAAATCCTGATACTTTCTGGGAATGTCCTGTCTGTTTTCTAGGAATTTTTCCTACACTTTCTTCAAACTTTCACAGTGTTCTAGGAATTCACATGCTGCTTTCTGGGGACGTTCCTGATGCTTTCTAGTACTTCTCCCCTCACTTTCTATGATTTTTTTTGCAGCTTTCTAGAAATTCTCCTGTTCCTTTGTAGGAATCTTTCCATCCTTTCTTGAACTCTTGAACTTACTGTCAGGGAGCAATAAGAGAAGGGCTGCTTGGTGAGGGAAGCTGTGAGCAACCGCAGGTCCTCAGACAGGACCACAACCCGTGGCACTGGTTGGGGCAAGCAGAGCATAGCTGGGACAGGGGCTGGTTCCATCAACACCCCAGCCATYGTCAGACAAATGCAAGGAAGCAAGTCATGTCCAAAGTCAGTCCAGGAAACCCAAATGAGTATTCAGGAACAGCAGGGAACAGGGTTGGAAACAGGCACACCTACTCCGTGTAGCTCATGCAGGCATGTTTCTAGGATTAGAAAGCACTATCATTGCATAATTTCCACACTCAATGTTTTGTAGAATAACCTAATTAGAATTTCTGTATTCCCTATCAAATGATGAATTGCTACAGTTTTTTAACATAAGAAATTCTGAAATGTTATTTTCAGAATTTTCCATTTATAATCCATTACCGAATTTATTTAATAATGGGATGTAGGCAAACTGTTTCTTCTCCCCTCTGGAAATGCATGAGAAATTATTCCGATACAAATTATTTCATCATAAATTTAATTTAAAGGTATGGTTTCTCGCATTGTACTTTCTTCTGTTTAGTACATTACCTACATATCTTACTGGCCCTACAGCATTTGAACCATGCACTACAACTTATTTTCATCATTTCTGTTTAGTACATGTGGTAGAAAATAATTGTTAAAGGTTCCACTACAGGATTCTTATACCTGCTGAAGTTTAAAGTTGGCTAGTACAAATATTTGATAGGGTTTCATTACCACTGATGTGTTATTCAGTTCCTTTGCTAATTATAGACAGCTGGCCAGCCAACAGTTTTCAAAATATGTTTGAACGCCCTTGGATTCACACAAAGTCCAAGTTAATGTCTAGTGTGGGAGTGAAGATTAAATTTTAAGTCCTGTCTTGACATTTTAGGTGTATCCTCATTGCATAATGAAATATGAGACACGTATTACATAAAAGCACATTTTTCCTAAGAGCTTCTACTACTTTATATTTCATTATTTGGTATTTCATATTTAAAAGGTGGGGACCAGTAAGTATTTAGCACATACACGGACAAGAGAACAAACCTTCCTACACACCATTTGCCAGCTGCTACACAAGCTGTTGAAATACTTGCGCATATTATTTTCATTGCTCTGTGTTGGATACTAAAGGCTGGACATTCCTCACTACAAAATCACTACAAAAGTGAGGTAGAGACAGATTATTTTCTGCCCCTTGGTACAAACCATACTGTAATTGCTCTTGCAACTCAAATGGTGAAGCAGAAACTGGGACTCCATAAACTTACTGTTCCCCTCAGCCAGGTTAGTTGAGACACATTATGCACTAAATCCATCTTAAGGGGATACTTGTCAGCTTCTTTAGATCTCAGGCTCTGTGAACTAACCTACATCTGAGGTCCCCCAAACAATGTTTAAGATATGAAACATAAACATTTTAATGAAGGATTTTTTTCTGAAGTTTTGCACTGATTGTGAAGGAACTGTAAGTTATTTATTTCAACCTCCAATATAATATGAATTTAGAGTTTCTCTTCAGGGTATGTCATACATATAAAAACATAAAAATGAAAACGTAATACACGTAAAGTACGGATACTTTAAAAATACCGGTTCTAATAATTTTAATGCTATGTTCTTGGAGACAGTTGTTCATACAGTGTACAGGAAGGYGTTTAAAACTGTTGATGTAGATATGGCTTATGAGTCATTCACACTAATCTTTGCTACAGGTGCTGTAGGAGAGAAAAAAACCTGAGAGACAAAATCCCTTCGATTCAGCATATGCTTACAGCCATATAGAAAACTATGGCATGGCTCAGTTTTACTACCACCAGACTCTTGATGTATTTGCAAAGGCGGTTAAGAAAACTGCCTTTAGTAAATAAAATTTCAAATTCCTAATAAAGCCTCATTTCCAGGTGTTTATAGATCATTTGTATTAGTGTACAGCAGACAAACCCAGAGCACAAATCAGCCAAGGTGCCAAATAAGTTATGAAAAATGTATTCAAGAAATTGAGATGTTTTTTATAATGATCATTTGATTAATATTATTCTGAGATAATGGCTTTCCAACTAAATCAGCAACCTAACAAAAATCAGTGAAAGTCTGCAAAAGMGTATAGACCTGATTCTGTTTTCATTTGCAATGTGGTAAATCAGGGATAAGCCCAATGAAAGCATTAAGGTTGCACTAATTTAAARCTCGTACAAGTGAATGGAAAATCAAGGCAATATTTCTACTGAATTGGGTATTTTTCTCTTCAGAATGCATACTGAGAAAACTTTACGTTTCTGACATGTACGTGTGAAATAGCTGTGATACCTAATTTTTTAATCCTCTGATTTCATATTCACATGATGAATCTACATTGTCACAACAGAATAAATGTCCACAAACACACATGTGGATATTTTCTGATGTCTACAGAATTCAGAAAAATGAAAAGTAGACAAACCAGCATTTTTGGCCTATGAACATGCTTGCCAGGATTTAGAACAAAACATTTCCTTGCCAAGCTCTCCTCCTTTCCCCAAGTCAGAAACAAACATCATAAAATAGTCTTCCATAACGGCCAACCAGATTTTCTTTTTAAATATAATTCAGCCTTTGTGTTATAGCCGAAACCATTCTGTTAAACATGTACCTTCTCATCCTCTTTCCATGTTTGATTACACAACAGCTCCTGATTTAAAGATCATTGAAATCAATGGAAACATTCATATTCATCACAAATGAAATGTTTTCCATTTGAATTACAGAGATGGAGTAAGAAAATCTGATCTAGTGTGGCCTTCTGTAGATTATCAGTGCAGCCAGTGGCAGATCAGTGAAGAACTAGGTGCTACTTACTTCTCCCTAGGTGACATGGAGCTGGCCATCTCCTACTGCAAAAAAGTACTGTGTGTATTTGAAGAGTCAAAGGTACTTTTTATTTGCTCTCCCTGTTTGTTCTGCAAGGCACATAGAGGATGGAGGATGGAGGGGTTTCTGTAGGCATTGGGAAATAACATGAGCTACAGTGATCCAAGAGCTTGCTCCCTGCATAGGACTCCATTCACTTCATTAAATTGCACACACCTAACAGCGCGCGAACTGAGCCTTCAGCTGCACCTTCCTAAATAAAACCCTTCCTCCCACACAGTATCAATCAGCTGAATGGTGATGCAAAGAACTTTCCAGGAGAGGTTAGTTTAAAGGAATGACTAAACCCTCCGGTTTGACTTTTTTTCTTTTACAGAATTAATCATTTGAAATTCTGCCTACTAAATTGCATTCTGTTGTCCTTAAATTTTAAGACAATTATGTARCCATTTTACTTCAATAAATGGATTTCTTAACAGCCAGCTAGGAAATCTCACAGTCCATTATTAATTAGCAAAAAAGTATCTTATATAGAACCTAGATTATCTGGAGCATCAGGTACTGATTTAAAAAATAAAAACACCACAGTACTTATTTTTTCAATTTTGCAAGGCAGAGTTATAGCTCCAAAACTCAGAGGTAGTTGCAAAGAGACAACACTGCTCACCAAAATGGGAAGTACATGCCCTGTATTTCACAGAAYGGGTGTACCATGTGTGCTGAAAAAATGAGATAAAGAACTGTTCAAAGAGCACTTTGTAAAAAGGGGTTGAGACAAGACCATAGCTGGCAGTGTGGCTTTGGCCTATTCCACTTTACAGAGCAGGCTCTGATCTGCGCTTCACAGAACAAAAGTATGAGTGAAAAAATTACSTCTCTGAAATGCACTTGAGCCTCTGCTGGTTATAAAGCCCTGAAAAGTCAAACAAGATGGACTTTTTTTTATTTTAAAAAATCTAAAATTAACTTCTTCACAATAGCAACTACACCACTGTGATCAGTAATGAGGCATTTCATGTTTGGATTTGGCTCATAAGAAATATTCAGCAATTTAGAAATTCTYGTTTCTTTCCTGAACAAGAAAAAAGATGTACTTTCACACATAAAGCTGCTCTAACTCTAGGGGAAGGGAAAGAATTATGAGACAGACATTATATTGAAAGGACAGCACACTTTAAAATTATGGTTAATTTGCTGGACCTCCTGTCCCTGTCTCCCAGCAGTTGCTAAAAAGCARGCTGTGATGCAGCACGGGTGCTTAGGAAGGGTAGGTAAGCAGCAGCTGCTCCATCTGAGTTCCTCCACAGTGCTAACAAGAGGTGTGACTATAGCAGATGCAATCTAGATTTTATATCAGCTGTTTTAGATACTAATAGTAGCAGTGGCACAGACCACATAAACCTTTTGGGAAGTCAAGTGACTCAAGCGGCTAACCTGTGCAAAAGCCTCTTAATTCCCAAGTTTGCTATACAGAAAGTTTGTGTGTGCTGCAGTCAAAGCTCCTGTCTGCAATGTAACCGATCATTTGTGTTGCACATTRCCTTCTTCATGGTGTAGAATGAGAGTTTGGGAGGACCCCTGAGAGCTCCTAAATTGATCTCTTCCAGTGGTTCAACTTTCATGTAAGTGAGCTGATGCCACCAAAACTTAAGAAAACAACTTGAACATTGACTCTCAGTATCAGTTAACATAAATTGAAATGTGTGTATCTTATCTGCATATCTAAAATTTAATCTCTTTCAGTGGACCTATGACTGATGTGACTACCTGATTAATACATGGAGCAATTTCTGCCTGAAGAGTAATCACAGCTGGGCCAACTAGTGAGTGTCCTGAACCTTTTATTACAGACAGCCTTTCTCTCCCCACTGGATGGTACTTACCCCTTTGCGAAGCATGTTCTATCATACCATTTGGCCAGTGGATGGATAAGTGTTTTGTCCTGTCTTACTCATCTTGAAGGAAAAAAAAAMCAACAGGAGCACATTCTTCTGATTACAGCAACTTTCCAACACATTAATTATACAGACAGTGGAAATTATGCTTTCTACTGATCTGTGATTAGTATCAATAATTAGTATCCCATGCAAAATATAGACTACCTAGGAAACTCACTCTCACAGAAGACAGCAGAAATGAACAGGCCTTTTAAAGGATTGGATTTAGAAGTTCTATATGGCTGAAAAACACTCTTCTTGCCCTAATGAATGAGATGCAATTAAAAAAAAAACAACAGAAAAGTAAAGAAAGCGAAAGAATCATCCTCCTCAGAGAAAGCTTTATAAACAGAATCGTTTCTGGAAAAGAAGGTTTGGAAGCATAAACAAGGAATCTGCCTACTGTGTTGAGGGGAACAGTGTTTCGCCTACATTTTTTGGTAAATAAAAAGGATTTAACCAATTAACTATCTGGCCTCAGAATCGATTTCTTTTTGTAATGGAAACAGCTTGTAAAGCCCTGAACATATGGAGAGTGCAGGCTGATGTCTACAAGTTTCAATAAAATACTCAGTACGGTTATATCTGAGAACTGAATATTTGCCTAATGACAGAATGCAATAAATTACTTCTCCCTCTTGTTTAAGAAGGATTGTGAAGACTGGATTGTGAGATGTCCTTATTTGCCCTATCAGGCTATTTGCCAGTATGTTTCGAGTCCTTAACACAGTAGTCATTGGCTTTCTGCTTTATAGAAACATTTAAAAGACTGTGGTAAACTAGGAAGTAATTTCTCTGTGTTTTCCAGCATTAGGTTATTCTCTGGCCACCACTACAACATATTCTTTACAAACTGATCCCGCTGCCCTGTTTTCATGGCACTAGTTAAAAGTGAATGACTCACCTAGCAGTCCAACATATCAAGCATTAGGCCAGAATCAAGAAGTAAAGTCCTGACCCAGACTTCTTGACTTCTTGAAGAATTGGAAGGAAGAGAAGATGGAGGAGCTGGGGAGGGGTGGGGGAAATGAAAACCAAAGTCTCTCTTGGACTCACACTTGAAGACAAAACTCCACGCAGTTTAGATTCTCATTTCTGTGAAGTGGGTGTTTCCAGCCCTTCTAAATTTCCTGATTCCTACAGTCTTACCTCTAAAACCCCATGGATTCACAGTTGCACAAAACACTTCAACCTGAGCCGAAGTCTGAATTTAATTAYGTGGTTCAACATAGATTAATTCTGTACAAACACAACCGCATCAGTCAGTTCTGAAGTGTCATCACCTGTTTTTTGCCTATCAGGAAATCAGTTGTCTGTCCATATAAAAGTGCGATTCTATTTTCTATCATTAAAACTTACTTACTGCAAACCTTACTGATTATAATTGAAACTTACTATGGAAATAATAATTCTTTAAAATAAGAGATGTACCATGTAAACCACCAGAAATTGTAACCCACTCCTTAGTGTGCAAGGTTGTTTAACAATATTTTGCTTTCTAGGAAAAAATACATGTTTTTTCTTATAGAAACTATCCCCAAGACAAACATAGTTCTGTTACATATGAACATCAAATTTGGTAAGCTATAGTCATTTTTTTGTTGCTTATATTTAAGAGCCCTGGAATATCCATCTTCTGTGTAAAACTGCTCTTGGCAACATACAAACTTGAGTGCCTCTGGCAAATGTGACATTAAGTTGCCATTTTTGAAGAGACTCAAAGCTGATGAATGCACATGGAATGAAATAAAACCAAATAAAAATACTTTATTCAAACTAAGGAGCAACAGACATTTCAAATATTGCTGAAATTTGTACTATTTCACATTTCATCCCACCAAATTCTAGTCTCATTATATTCCCTCAAGCTGGAATTGTATTGAAAAAAACTATTAACTTCCAAGAAAATATAAAACACAAAATAAAAAGGGAAGGGAAGCTTTGATACACACAGAAAAATGCCAAGAGCAGCAAAACTTGTGCTAACAATTAAAAATGAAAAAATAAATATTAATTTTTAATAAACCTAGGAGGAAAATGTTTTCAGCAGAATACAAAGATGGGAAGCATTCCCATTCCTGGCAGCATCGTACTGCTCTGAGCATTGGTGAGAGAAGAAGCACTATCATTCCAGGTGTCTATCAGAATACGTGATCCTGACTGATCATATCTGCTGGCTGATGCCCCTCCAGTTTACTTGTGTAAACTGGACTTTGGACATAGTCACAGTCTGAAACACAGGACAGCTCTATTGTACTGGTACACAGGGCATTAAATGCTTTCACTCCTGCATGCTGGTGAAGCTACAGAGAAAAATGTCTGGTTATGCTGATTTAGAAAAAAGGCTACACAGCATGACCATGTCAGCTTTTAAAAGGTGAAACACGTTGGCTATCAAATACCATTCGTGCACGTGGGACAGTGGTGAAATCAGAATTGTCCTCTCCAAGGTCTTCCAAATGCACCACTTCTGAGAGAGAAAGACTAAGTTTAGCTGTTCTAACAATACTTGTCTTCACTTTCTTTCCCTTTAGTCTGAGCAGCATACCAGCTTCTCCATCTCCTCTGCATGATCAATTCAATTACCTGTCATTAGAAGACTGTTTTTAAAATGCCTGACAATATCAAGCTCCTTAGTAGCATTTTCCATCTGAAAATGGCAAACATGTTGTAATAAGTGACCTAATAAAGCACTGCTGGAAAGCCACGCTGAAACAAAAATTTTCCTTGTGTTGTCCCTAGTTTGCAGATAGAGAAACTCAAGCCAAGAGGAATTAGGTTCACAGAGTTGGTCAGTATTAAATCTGAAATTAAAATTTAGGGTCAGAAATCCTTGCCCATTGAAGTAAATTTTAATATTGCACAGACTGCAGCAGGACCCACTTCTCATGTTAGAACATGACTTGCCCTGTGTTCCAGGGATGCACTGTTCTCTGAGAGACAAGTGCCAGCTAACAGCRGAGTTTTTAAAAAGCCATGTTCAGGTATTTTCCCTTCAAAATTACATGGCATTTGCTTTTATTGCCGCACCTGTATTGCCTTGAACTTCACAGGCTGTACAGTCCTGCTCTGGGGCCAGCTTCTCCCAGCGTTTCAGTCRTGTCGCTGTGTAGCCACTAGATGTCACTTTATGAAGATTTTTTCCCTCGTCCGTGAGCTTTATTAGTGTCAGTAGGTAACTTCTTAATTTCGTTCTCATTTTAAATCGTTTTAAATGAGAACTGGTAATGCTGATGGATGTTTTACCTAATTTAATGATTATTCCATATTCCAAAATCTGAGCTCTTAAAACGCTGTGGCAAAGGTTAAATCACCCCATTTATTCAGAAAGTGTAAATGTCATCTAAATTTGTCTACCACATCTGTAACTTGGGATCAGAATTTTAACTCCACAAAATCACACTTTTGCTTGTTTTGTAATTCTGTTGCAACTTACAGAATTACAGAACTGTGAAACCCTTGGCCCTCGGTGTGCAGGGGCAGCAYGGCTGATCAGAGTGAGCATGTAGTGACTTTGGAAGAAAAACATGAAGCTTCAGCTACCAGTTCCCGTTCTTCTTTTGCTCAGTTCATACAATGAGTCAGAAATGAGGCACCAGAGAATGAAAAGCAGAGAAATGAACACACTGAGAAAAAAATCAATGCCACTTGCAGAGCAGACGGTGTCATTTTGGCCTGCTGTAAGTAACAGAGATGCTGTTAAGCACAGTGTTTATGGTTAAAAAGCACCATATATTTTACCCTCAGGATGATAACTCTCAGCTTTCTGGTGCTTTTGACTTTGAACTTGGACTAAAAGTTTACCCTTGCAGAGGGTGACCCAGTTTGAAAAGCATTCTCCCCTACAGCCAGACAGAAAGCTTTGCACGGTTTTGGTACCAATATTAAAGAAAGCTGAAGCTAGATTAGAAATAATGGGGAAAGGTGAGTCCGTCTTACAAGAGGAGGCTCTAACAACTTCTTTGTTTATCCTGACAGTACAAAGAGTATGCTTGTTTTCTTTAAATACATCAGGGTGAGGGGTAAAAACCTGAGCAGAGAAGAAGCTATGAAAAATGTCCCCAACTAAAAATAGGGGACAGTTGGGAAATCAGAAGAAGGTTTCTACCTGGCAGGCCAGTGAAGTTCCTCCCAGGAGAGTGCAAGATGCAAGAAACTTTACTCATTATTAAGCAGACCTTGATAGTTATAGAATGGAGAGGGATAACACAACATGAATGCCTGCAATGATCCAGGGGTATCATCTAGACTGTACTTTCAACTGATGACAGCTTAGCCACAACTATGAAGGAGGGCTGGCATGGAGATTTATTACTAAGCCCTGGGGCTGGCAGACAACAGAAACATGAAATATTGGGAGAARTTCTAAGGGCTGTAGAATATTCAAAAGACATGCAGAATGAAGAGATCTTATGTTGCTTTTACGGTTTATTCCAAAACATTGTGCACTTCAAAGTAATGACTATGCTAACTCTCTTAGGATGTTAGTTCCATCCTAGCAGCTGTAAACTCCTTTCTAAAGAGTTAATTGTCTTGTCTGCCTCAGTTCAGCTGATTATTCTAGTTTCTAGTAATTAAGATTGCACTTCATGATTCTCAGCCTTATTAAATTAATGTTTACAGTTTTGTATGCTACAAAAATAATACTTGTCATTATTTTAATTAAATTATTCATAAATGGCATTGGTTCCACTTCAGATGTATGTATAATGAGACCAGGACCAAGCAGACGTGTCATTCATCATACATTTTGATGTTTTTTTCTGTTAATTGGAGATACATGGAACCGTTCACATTAGATGCAAATCTTTCTAATTTATCTTCCTCCTTTTTGAAAAAAATACTTTCTTCTTCAAGCTAAAACAAGGAAATCGTTCTTTATTCATCTTTACACCTCATTTCAGGCAATTTTTTCCAGCCCTGCCATGGTTCTAAGAGTTGCCTTACCCAGATGCCTTGGTGTGCTGCAAAACGCACTGAGAATAATGAGGAAGCTGCTTTTTTCTCCAGTGCTGCCACACATATGTTGTCAGCACTGGARTACAAAACAAGATTAAGTCTGATATTCTATCCTATTACAATGCCATCCAGAGCACATCCCAACATATGTGAATTTTAGTTTCTTTTATATTATTCCTTGCAGTCAGAAGATTGACTGTTTTAATAACACAGTTGTAAAGCAATGGGCCAAATTCAGCCATCCCACTGAGGCCAATAGGGCTTATTCAATTTACGCTGTTGTAACTGAGCCATTTCTGACTCACACCAGGGAAATCAAGCAAAATTTGGCCCATAGTCCAAAAGGTAAAATGGTTTGGGACATCTTCTGTCCTGCAAATTCATCATCTCACTGGTGGAGAATAGGTTAGTGAGATCCCATGCTTGGGCGCACTAACCTCCACCCCACAACAGTCTGCTTTGGGRGATAGGAAAAGGGACTGTAACAAGTCCGCAGTTAAAAGTGAGTTTGTGCCCTGGCTTGTTAATTTGTTGTAGGACTGGGACAAAGCATCAGAAAAGCTTCCCCCCCTGCATAGTTAGAATGTGATGCAGAGATTTACTGTTCTTTTAAAAGTGGGGGATGGATTGTCATAGAAATACACTGAAGTACGATTGAAATTTAGAATAACATGGAAAGCTACATCTTGAAAGGCTGGATTTAAAATTGTTCCCTTTCCTTTCTGAGCACACACTAAAATGCCTTCTATAAAAGTAGTAATTTTTCTTTKTTCCTTCTTCCTTCTTAAATTCTCCTTTCCACTCTGATCTCTAGTTTAGGTCCAAATAGTTGCAATAAAACTTCCAGGCACAACCCAAAGAACAGTCCAACTGGATAATGGAGGTCAGATTGCTGAGTGTTAAACAGAGCTTTGTTGTGGATTTAGTCAAAAGCTTTGCTGTTGGAGTTCTTATAGCACAAAACACAGTGTCCAGATACAATAAAGATGGGCTTTAGCACAATGTTAATATGCACAGTGGATCTATGGGAATCTAACTTGCCAGTATATCTGAGGTGCCATCTAAAATTAATACATGTTAGTTGAGTTCTTAGAATAGATAATTTTCATTGATGGTGGCTTGTAGGAGGGAGGAGAATAATGGCCATCTCTAAGGAATAAAGGTACATACACATTTACATGCATCACCTATGAAACTACAACATAAAGCAAAAACAATCCACAAATATCTACAAATTCTAGGAAACTCCAAAATGTATGGCAGACTCTTCATCTTCCTGCCACCAGATTACTTCCACAAGTGATGAATGAAATGTAGCTTCTACAATGATAACTTACTCATTGCATAGTTTAACTGCAAAATCTCATTCATCTGTCCGTACACCTTTCACTGAGCAGGGCACTTATCCTGCTACTAGCTCTCTCCAAATGTTTCTGTGTCCAGTTAATTGTTAACCTTTGCTTATCCACTTTTTTATTTGTTGATAATCACTGTGATCAAGGATGMTAGAAGCACCTGTGGCACTCTGCATATAATTTAGCATAGAAGGAGACAATAAGGAACATCTGAGAGCACTAGTGGGAAAGGGGACTGGAGCCAACAATGGGGAGCACTGGTTCGAACACAGGAAATTTGTAGAAAATTAGGGAGAACAAATAGAAGAGCTCTGTTTTCACAGACACATATTTCAGATGCCTTCTTTTCTAATACAATTGGAAAGTACAGATCATTGTTATTTGCAAATCATATTCTCTCCAGGTTGGAATTCTCTTTGGAGGGAGTTGCCAAAATCCAACCTTCTTTCCACAAACCAGTCATTATCAGATCATCTTCAAATAATCGTACCTTCATTTTTATGACTGTTAAAATGTTTCCTCAGTGATTTATTAGGCCGTACATACTGACAATCAGGGTATGTTGGGTAGTATTTTATTCTATATGGATGCACTGTTGAGAAATCATGACTCATAACTGAAAATGAATTTTTTTTTCATGTTCTGTTGCTAATTTCTAAGGTTATTGCTCTC
The DNA here is from genome assembly GCA_030449065.1 of Oceanodroma leucorhoa. Classification (NCBI taxonomy): domain Eukaryota; kingdom Metazoa; phylum Chordata; class Aves; order Procellariiformes; genus Oceanodroma; species Oceanodroma leucorhoa. The sequence goes on from JASVER010000048.1 coordinate 165,026, forward strand.
ATATATTCTACCAGCACCCTTTGCCTTTTCTTAAATGTGGAAGTCAGAGCATGGGGTGTGTTGCTACAAAATCACCGTGCCTTTTTCCTCTTGTAAAGCTATAAGAACTCTGCCTGTTAGTGGAGGCATTAGCCATTTTGTTCTCAGAGCTGCTACAGCCTGTTAAAGATCAGACTGTGGTTTCTCATGGAAAAGTTACTTTTGTTCTTTCTGCTTTCTTTGTTGTCTCCCTTAGACCAAAAGTACATAGCTGTTATTTGTGTTTGCCTAAACAGAAGAGTGCCTGAACTGAAGGAAAGGGRCATTCACTAACAAGCAGAAAAGGATTCAAGGAGGCAGTCAAGGTCACGTGGCCTGACAGGCCTCATCATATTCAGTTTCACAACACTTGGTTTTTTTTATCCATTGCTTCTCTTGAGATTTTTCTTCAAATCACACACAAATGAACTTCCATCAGTTCACCTCTCCTAAGAGGGCTTGGTGTGAAATGGTTGCTAAGACCTGCTGTTGTCTAAATCTGTTCTCTCCTGTTCTGTTTTGATGRTGGGACAACAGCCTTCAATTAGATCTGTGATGTGAGTGGTTTTTGCAGTCCTCGCTCTGCTATAGCCTGCTGGTTAAATTATTTCTTCAGACAGGCTTATGGCAATTTGATGACACATGAGTGCGTGGAAAGGTCAAAATTTGGCTCCCAAAGTCTACAGTAATAACAGTTAATTCTTACATAGTGCTTTGTAGCTATGTAAGCACTTTACAAGGGAATTTCAGTATTACTATTCCCATGTGGCAGACAGGAAAACAGATGGAGCATGACTGTGGCCGAGCCAGGAAAAGAACCCGGAGCTCTGGCCGAGTGCCCTCTCCATGCTGCATTTTAGTATTAGTTAAGGCAGCAGGTAAAGTAAAACACTGCCCAGCAAATCACTGGTGTAGAAATATTTATAGGTCACAATTCAGCGTAAGCCAGGACATTACTACTGGCTTTATTAGAGTTACATTTGCCTATACAGCAGACAATGTGTGCCCTCAATCCTTGGAAAGCGTGGTCCTTACTTCAGCAGCAGTCAGGTTCAATACAGTAAAGAACACAAGGCAGGAAGAAGAGGTGACTTTGAGAGTCAGGCAATCCTACCTTTTTAAGAGAGGAAAATAGCCTGCAACACTGCACACAGCCACAACTGTTGGCTCCAACTGGCTGTAGTCAGATCTTGTTCAGACATTGCTGGGGGTGAGGGGGAGCMCAAAATCACCCTGTAGTGACTGATGGGCAATGCTACAATAAACAGTTGGCTCTCGTCAGTCTCACGGCATTTCTTTTACACTTCTAGAGAGTTTAGAGCTGTGAAAGGACACACGTGTTAGACCAAAACTCTTCTATAGATCAGTGAAAGATATTCAGCACGTTCTATGGTTAGGAGGGTTTTTAACTTAATTAACTAATGACTCAGATGTAGGAGTCACGTCTGAGAGAAAGTGGTGCAGTCCCACTACCCCCTCAGCCTTCAGCGCTCTGTTCCAGAGRTCTGATTGTGCTCATCATGCCATTTGCTTGGAGATATTGATTGTCATGATATAACCACCCATCTCCTATGCATAGGACTGGAACCACCAACTCATTTCACACAAGCCACACAACAGCAACCAGGAGACATAAACCCAGAGGCTAAAATAGGGCAAGAAACTGGCATTTAGATCAAAGTAAGGCCAGCTCTCAGAGCACAGGGGCTGACAATCAGGTTAAGAACCACTGTTCCTATCAGATAACAACTGATTCTAATCTTCAGTGTGAGATTTTAGCCCAGAACAGTAGGATTGGTTAAAATATCCTGAATTAAACACCTGAATCAGGTCCAAAATCTGATGCGACTGGCTTCACACTACTCCAAAACTCCAAGTGTCATTTTTTGTCCTTCTAGCATATTTTTTGTGCTGGAACTAAGACCACACGAGGGCAGTGTAGGGGGGGAGTAAAATCCAGGGATATGAATTAAACTATAAACCTGAGTTTCCTGCCTCTTCATGAAATCTGGAGAGGTAGAGCTGTGTCTACTGAGTAGAGTGGCCTGCATTTATGCCACAAACTAGAAATGAAAGTTTAACACTTCTGTTCAGTTGCCTCTGTCTTTTCTCGCTCCTCACATTTCCTCTCACCTGCTGTGAATATTCTCTTTGCTAGAGAGTAGTGGTTCTAAAGTGACTCAGAGATTGAGACTTCAGTGCAGTTTGCACTGCAAACATACAGTGACTGGGCTCCTAACAGGAGGGAAACTGTAAGAAATATGGAAAGTGATATGCCAGGCCTGCAATTTGGAGAGGTGAACATTTTGTGCTGGAGCAAAGTCTCCAGAACTGTGGTTAAACACCCATTGATTCCCTCATCTAAACCAAAAGGCAAATTCCCCTGGGAAAGCAAACAAGAGCAATGTCCTTGTCTTAGCTAAGCATCATTTTCACGTTATTGCCCTAGGCTAGGAAATATATTCTTCAGAAACTCTCAGCTAAGCCCTTTTTCCCCTCAAACCCTCTGCAGTGTTCATTACTCTAACTCACTGGGACAGCTGTTCAAGTGATTTTTTCAAGATGAAAGCAGACAGAATTCGTAAAATCCTCTAGTTCRGTTTTACTGTGAACATGCTCTTAATACATGCAGTATGTACTTATGTAAACTTGAAAGATTAATTTAAGTTTGTCTGCATTGTACTTGACTGATCATTTAGCTCCACTATAATCTTAAATAGATGAGTCTCCTAGGACACAATTGCACTATTCTGCAATTTCTTTACCTTCAGTTTTGATTTCGTAAGCAATTGATTGTTTTAAAATTGATATTACCATCCCATGTTGTTAGATGCAGTGATAAGCAAAAGAGGCCTCTCTCATATCCTTAAGGAAACGTACCATTTTCCAATAATCACACTCAGTATCCTGTTCAAAGATGGATTTTTATCCATTACATGCTTTTTCTCCTGCTGTGCAATTCTCACTAAAGCATAGAATCATCTTCTTCTGTTCCAACRTGCACTATATAACATCCCCTGTATCATCCATGCCAGCCCTGTGTCCTTGAAGAAAGCAAGAAAATTAATGAGGTAGAAAATTTCTGTCTGAAACCCAGGTTGATTGGCTACCACAAAATCATGCTTTTCATGAAATTCTGCAAAATAGACTTACAATATTCTCAGTCACAACTGATGGTAAGATAACAAGCCCACTAACTGCCTCTGTGTATCATATAAACCTTTCCTTGAACAGTGGTTTTGTATTTGTCCCTGTATCTGATCAATTAAATCCCATGTTAGGGCTTCATTTTTATTTCTATTTCCTTCAAAATTCATATCTTATTACATGGACCTGTTTTCCTGTATGAGATCCAGCATGTAGAAGACTACTGTGCACATTTTCATCTGCACACCAGCTTATGCATCCTTGGTCATAACAGGAAATCTGATCTCCCTCATACACAATTCCTTATTCTTTCATTTGGCCATAAAGCCAGCTTCAAAGTAACTGTTCATTATAGGCAAAATACTGGTTTCTTTTAGGGAATGACAGATCAGCCTTTGACTTAAAAATGGCCAGGATCTGGCGCTAAATCTTTTCTGTCTTTCTCTTCTGTCTCTGATAGTTTGCTATAATTTGAGAGAAGCAGTTCTGCTGAGTTTGGGTAGATAAATGTTATGGTTGTCTCACAGAAAGAATAGCATTTAGCTCATAATAGAGGCTTGTTATTTTACAGTTAAAAAAAGCCAATTCTGAGATCCTGCCCTGGATGTCTAAATGCATGTGACTTACTTACATAGTATATTTTGTGTATTTTGGCACAAGAATGTGGTACACAATGATCTTATTTAGCAATATTTTGAAGAACATGCCAATTTTGAAAAAACAACCATTCAAATATGTGACAGAGTTGTGCCTTCTGTTGAAGATGATATAAAATTGAGAAATGTTTGCTTGTGATATCTATCCACTGTTTCTAAGGAGGGAATCTTCATTAACCTTTTTTTTTCAATTTTCATTTTATAAAATAGTTTATGCCAACCTGGAACATATCATCAAGTAAGGCGAAGTTGGGTAAGCATATGTTTTTTGTATATAAGAAGAAGTACATTTTGGTCCGAATTCTGTTCAGACTGAAATTGTTTTACTAAGCTGCTTTTTTCCAGACAGGTTAGAATGAAGGCTTAAAATCAGTGTAAGATCACTTGTCACTTATGAATGACAATATTAGCAAAAAGACTAATTGGTTCATATGAGAGGTTTAGGAATCTACTGTTATTCTTAATATCCAGGGCTGGTCCTTCAAGTTGAAAAGAATTGACTCATTCTGGGACCGAAATATTGCAGTGTTGAGTCTCCATTATCTACATCAGAATGATAATTGCTGACATGTAAATTTTACTTAGGTTTTAATAAGTTTTCCAATATAATTTAACATCAGTGAATTGGACTATTATTGAAAGGAAGGAAAAAGCTGTGGATTGTTTCTGTCTGGATATAAAATGCTGATCTTCCTAGGTGATTTATATGTCTATATTCTACTGAAATCCAAATGAAAATCTGTAATTCTGCTGAAATTGTTAATGATGTACTTGCTGTATTTCCCTTTTTTCGTTTACTAATGGATTTSTKTKTTTTYTTTTAAAGTTCTGTATGTGATATACAAAGTAAAAAAATCCAAAATGAGAGCTAAATGCAGTTCAGGCACCATCCTAAAGCTGTTTTGTAATTTTAAATATTTAACATCATGTTATAACATCAATGAATGGATACTTGGCAAGATTGACTAAAACAGATGTTGAAAGAGGAAAACTAGTAACCATTTAACAGTTGAAAAGGGCTCTAACATGATTCAGAGCCTGTGGGAAATGTGATATGATTGGTTATTGTTGTGTCTGCCAATTAAACAAAGACTATAAAATTATTCATAGCAAATAAAGTCTACTAGAAAATGAACCCATTTTACTCATAGCAGACTGCTCAAAGATGCTTCAAGTTCTCTAAATGCATTTTTTTTGGTCTGGTAGGGATTAGGAGACCATCCRCAATGGTCAGCAGCCTCTTTGACTGGTAATGTGCACAGTACGATTTTTTTGTTCGTTCCCTTGATGACAAACTTTGACATTTTGGAGGGAATTGATAYTTTCCTATTTGGAAAGAACACTGTACCTTCAGTACAGTTTCATAAGAGAGAAAATAAAAAAGAAAGAGCACCAATACATCTTAACAGCACTAAGAATGGATCCTAGCAATCTATAGAAGCACAATAATAATTTCAGATAACAACTAATGAACTGAACACTCTTGGTATAAATGCTTCAATGTTAGGAAAGAAAAACTGTAGGGATTTAGAGTTCTGGTACCAGTCACACAACAACTGACAGATACTGAATAGTCATATCCAAGTTCACCACGAACACCTGAATATAGCACACCAGATATAGCACCTTTATTACAAAGCATATAATACTTTAAAATCCRTATATATTTTTGTTGTTCTCTGAATACTGCACTTCCCCAGGGGTTTATGCTATACTTTACAAATCCACAGCCAAAAGGCCAATGCTCAAACCATTAGCTGCAGTTTGGAGACGGCAGCCTCATTCACTGAGGTAGAAAGAAACCGGGGAGCTAAAACCACCACAGTATTACTGCTGATAAACATTTGCACCCAGACAGTCTCCCAGTTGGGWCCTGAACAAGTCAGTGGTACTCCTCAGCACAGACATGACACAGCCACTCACTCAGAGGTGGTGGGGAGCTGCACAGGAGCTTGGACTGTCTGTGCYACTAGGCTACATTACTGGGTCAAGACCTCACCAGATCTCTGTAGAAGGTTGTATCTGCTCGGTTTTGCTAAGTACTGATCTGACTTCTAGGCACTTAAAAATATATTTTAGTAACAGCTTTGGYGCTGGAAATAAATTTCTGAGTGTTCCTGACTATAAATCTGCTAACCAGTGAAGGAGAAAAAAGCTGCTTACACTTAGAAGAATGGGAGCGCAGCTCTGCTTTGTACTTGCTAAACTTAAGTTATCTACAGAAAGAAAATTCTCCAGCTCTACAGCGTAGTCAGCTTTCAGGCTATATGAAAAGATCAGACAGTGCTTCTACTCGCAACACAGAGACAAAGGTTAATGAAAGCCAAGGCCTTTGGGTTAAAACCTGTTCCTTGCTGCCACTGTAACTATTCTGTGAATTAGATGAGTGATTTCTTGCCATGTGGGTCTCCCACAATTAGAACAGGTTCACATAAATAACTTTTTCATTTCACTGTTTGTGTTTAAACTATTCTGTTTATTTAGAAACAGTTGTGCAGTTGAGCATCTAAGCTTAAAAACACTCCAGGCAAGTAGTTCAGGTGCTATGCGATGACCAGAGCACTAGAAACCGAGGATGATGCTATAGCTAAACAGCACAGTAGGAAGATAAAGCTTCTAAAAGCCTCTTGCTCATATCTTACGCTGTTTCAGGCTTTCCCTCACCTTTCAGGCAGAGTATGGACCTTTTTAAAAGAAGCTATAACATAATTAAAATAAAATATCGAATCTTAAGAAACCATGCATAGAATTTCTGGAATAGTTTATCAGACTTCCGAACAATTTTATCTCCTTTACTTCTGAAAAAAACCCAAAGTGCATCCTGCTAGCTAGCCTTGTTATATAGAAACAGGTATCCACAAAGTACTGAATCTCCTGTTTCTAGTAAATCTCCACTCTCCCTTTGCTTCCCATTTTGCTCTGTAATTTCGCAATGCTTCTCAGTGAAAATACATTTTTCATGATAATCAGCGGCCACCAGGTTCCCAACCCATGAGCATACACCCTCTGTTCCCAAATAGTCTCTGTCCTTCATCCAGCTACATCACCGAATGCAAAGAGTTTCCCCTGTTTAGAGAGCACACTTCAATGCCTGCACATTCTGGGACTAAAATTATTTCTATGATTATACATACAGCACCTTTTGTCCCAAAGCTTTTAAACAAGCTAAAGATACACATGCTTTGTCCAGAGGTCATTTAATCCACCATAGAAATGCAGCCAGCCATGGTTTGAAATGCAGCAACAGTTAATAATGCATAGCAATATARGAGCAGTTTAGGTCAGCAAACTATGAATGCATTTGTTCCCAATGAAGCTGTTGGTGTAATTTAGGAAAGGAGTAAGCAGAATAATTATTCGGTTTGGAGTTTGGCCAGGAGAACAAAATTAACAGCATTCAGACTTCARTAAAAATGTTCAAGTGTTTAAAACCGCCACAAATGATGTGGACCTAAGTTTTACATTTCATTCGAAAGATGAATGAGCAGGTCATTTTGCTGTCAATGGGTCCCTAATTGGTTTGCCTCAGAGCATTTTTTGATCAATACTTTCTACTTCTTTGTGTAACAAAGATTCTGCATTCATCATCTCTCAAACCTTCTACATTCAATGCCTTGCAGTCTCTTAGTTATAAACCCCTTGCTCTAGAATGGCAAAAATAAAAAAAATGGAGTATTGTAGYGTGTACACTGAAAAGCCGTATTTTTTTTTAAACTAGTATTTTTGTCTTATACCTATGATAGGAAGACCAAGAACTTTCCATCCAATGGTTTTAGGGCAAATTAGTTTCTGCCAGGAGTTGCTTTTTCTACTTCCTTACCAAAACAAAGACCAGAAAGAAAAGTGTCCTTTGCAATTTTAATCTGATGACTGACTGGGGATTTGGATGCCCTAGGATTAATTGTGGTTGTCCCAGGTGAGTAATTGTTTCTATCCCTGTCCCATGTGGCATAGAGAATCTTACGGATGCTGAACCCCTTCACCAGGGCATAGGGCAAGGTCTCCGCTTAGCCCTGTCAGTCCATTTACTGAAGGCCAGGCTTCTATGATCATGAATCAGAGCTGGTAAATACTCTTGACATGAACAGGGACAAAACTGGCACATGACTATTTGCATAAGCAAAAGCCATAGTGCAGACACTTATATGGACAGCATTTTTTTTTTCAGGGGAGCATCTTTCACTCACAGCAATCTGGAATATGCTGCATCCACATTAGTAACGTGCTCTTTGCTAGGGTAGCACATCGAGATTGCTGCACAAGCAAAGCTGTGTGACTGCAGACTTAGCCAGGCCTATAATCTACTTTTGATCTTGGCAGTAACCTCCCACTGACATAATTGATAGGTCTGGTTTTAGTCATGGAATTCACAGAGCCTAACATTTACACTCTGACCCATAATTATATTTAGAATATACACACACCTCTTCCTGCACAGAGAATAAAAAGCTGCACAGTACATCTTTCAGGAAGACTGTAAAGGTTCCACTCATACATCCCTAAAGACAAAATTCCTTTTCAAAGCTTTTCATCATGCTGTGCAGTAGTTGTTAATATGTTGCCAACCTCCTATATGTATCATACAAAGACAACCAGGGAAATAACTAGGATACAATTTCATTAGCCAGGTAAAAAATGTCTTTCCTTACAGCAATCCAGTTATTGAGGAAGTACTGTATGTTACAAGATACGACCAAGATATTTCTTTTATCAAATGTAATGAAGCTGGAGCAAGCAATGCGAGACTTAACATCTCTGTGACTTTCTACCTCAGGAGGCCAATACAAAGCAGAAGGCTTTTTCAAGTTATTTTATTATAAAAGTGAGTGAATGATATGCATACTTAAAACACAGAGGGAATGAGAGGCTGCAAAATATTAAAGTAACCCTAGACCACATTAGCATAGCTTTGATCTGCAAGAACAGTACTGGCAATAAACTTTAGCTTTGTACTGATTTTTTTAAACTTCACCATAGTTTCTTGTAATATCCTTTGTTATGTCRAATCTTAACTTCAAATTCAACATGTAAATTGCCCCATGTGTTTAAGCCTGGTCCTGATTTATACAAAGAACACATTCTGTTTCTTCAAAGGTTGACTGAACGAAGTCCAAGAACTGTAGTCAAAGGGTGCTTTTTTGGTTTCAAGTTAGCAGTTGAAGTTAAAAAGATGTCATGCTTATGTTGCCTATACTTAAAATTGTTACACCGTAGTAATCCAGGAAGCTCACCATAAAAATTCCCTAATACTTGTGCAATAAAAATATTATATGGGGGTATTTTTAAAAGGCCATCTGATTTGCCATCACCAAAGGAGGAGGATCAATATTCCTTCAGGTGCCCAGAGTGCCTGCCCAGGGAAAAGAACATACTGACTTTTGAAATGTTCCATTTTCTATAGATCTGAGTTTCTGACACTCAAAACAGTACAACAGATCTTGAAAGAAATGGAAAAATGAAACCTATTTCCCAGAAGGCATCATACTAACCACTGCAGCTCATGCACTTTTGATATATTTATGCCTTATATATATTGTAGTAGTTCCTCCTTTGGCAGCCCAAATTTTTAAGGAATTTTATTCACTTTCTTCTGGGACTGAAAGTTATTCTCCTCATGAATCAGTCTGTTCCAGAAAAGGATCATAATGGCATTTTGCTGTCGCTTGGAAAGGAGGTGACCGGAGCTCCACAGTCTTGACTAACTTGGAAAGTCAGGGATCAGCTGTGCTGTGAGCTGCATCCCCAGGGCCTGCCCCGGGGGCACCACCAGCCCAGAAGCAGTAAGCACCGAAGCGAAGCGTTGCCGCACCTTGGCTGTACGGCATTCTAGCACAATTCTCCAGCCCTACATTGGGTTCATTCCCTGTGATACAAGGTCAAGTCTTTAAAAATCAGATTTTCAGGGAGTTTACTTCTCTGCACCCACTGGTCTCAATGCACCCAATTTGCCTAGGCAAAATCCAAAAACAATTTTCTTAACAGAGGAGCACCACTCCTATTCATAAGCACCAGTGAAACTAAGCAGCTTCTTAAGGAAGACCTTTCTTTCAGAAATTATGGTATATATGGACATTTCACACTTGAATTTTCCTTATTTGGTACATTAGGAAACTGCCAACATTATACAATGTCAGCTATTATCACATCTGTAGTAACTGGGCCATGTAATTCATTACTAGTACCTATCGCTGTGAAGCCAAGTGTYTAACATAAAATTGCTCACATGGCTTTGACTTAGCAAACCACATGCACTGAATGAATGAGGAAATATTGTCTAAATCCTTATTTTCAAGTTATTATCTGAATTCTTTGTTGTCATATTCTGTTGTATTCATTTTAATAAGCACTTCATTTAACATCAAGTAATTTTTTCTTCTAAATAATGGGATCATCTTCTCCCAAAAGCAATTCCTTTTGCTTTCTTTTTTTGTTTTGTTTTATAAAATGAAATCATCGCCATGTAATCCAGATAATAGCTCCCCTGACAATGTATCAGCAAAATACAGGGATACATGGCTCAAAATGTAAGCAAATACAAGCAAAATACTGCATGTCCAAACCTGCCTTCCTTAGGCTCTCAAAATTCCTAATGAAGACTGGCTATATGCAGTATGCTCCATATCAGTACTAATGGCTCTCTAAGGACTACAGCTGCAGTCATCTGCCAGTGGTACAGCCTAGATATCCTTTGCTATGAGATCTAAAATGTGATACACGTATCCTGTAATTCCAAGCAATAACTTAATTTCATTATGTATTTTGTTCCTCTCAAAGGGAGCAAGTATTACAATGCATGAAACAAAGCCTTGAAAAAGGGAAAAAGGATATCAAGAACCTATAGCTAAATCAAAAAGAATCTGGAAACTACACCAGTTCTTTGAGTTCGACCATCTCTGCCTAAGTCTAAATGGAAAAATAAAACTATGTGTAAAGATATATGTTTATACATGACCTTAAACCCCTTCTTAAAAAGTGATTCTTCTGGAAATTACCCTATTGCCAAACCCCCACTTATTCTGAAATTTATTCTTTTCAGACGAAAGGAATTGGAAGTCAATTAAAATCAGGAATATTCTGTTCCTTTGAAAGTCAGACCTGGGGTTATCCTAGTCCAAATATTGAAGAACTGTTCTTAAAGTTGCAGTATTTCTTTAAGTATTCAGGATTTTTGCTACTGTGAAATTTTCTAAGATTAATTCATAACAAAAATTATCATCACCTCACTGGGATCCCTAGGGACACTTCTAAAAGCTTTTATGCAGACTTTTCTTTTTTTCACTAAAAAGAATTATGGAAAAATTCTGCACCCATCTCAAAATTTACATTGATATATGATCTATAAAAACATAATGGCATCCTGATTTCTTGGTTTGAATTTCTTATTTCTGCAGCAAAAATGAGTGGGAAAATGTGACATTAAATGTTCTGCTCAATACTCAGCCTTAAAGTTTGAGTAAATGACTCATTTGAATTTTCGTGTTAACTTATCTCTTGACAAATACCATACAGAATGGACAGGCAAAAATAGAGGTAGCATTTTGAGGAATTTTTTTGCTGCCATTTGGAGACTGTCATTTCAGAGCAAATGGAATTCAGTTTTATCTCTTTTGCATTAACAAAAACTGATGTACTTAAAGTGTAATAACTTTTGTAGAATTTCACATGGTAATTTCACTAATCTGGAACAAACAGACTGGAAGACACAATTTTTTAAGAATCAGTATGGCATGTCGTTGTCAGAAACACAATAACCTATTTTCTAGAAAAATTAAGAGGGTTAAAATGGTCCTGTAATTCTATACAGAAAAAAAATCCCAAATTTTTAGTCACAAATTGCACTTTAAGTATGTTTCAGATATAAGATTCATGGTACTGAGCAAAGGTGCATCTTTATTAGACCTTCTCTGTATCAAAGCGAAATTACTGTAATTATAATGAATTATGCATTTGYGTAATGCACTAGTAACACAAAAACCCCACAACATATTTTGCATTCTTATTCCACTTTTCATGATGAGACTTCCCAGAGTTTGTTACAAGAAACATATATATGTAATTTGGTGATATTTTAGAAATAATACATTGGAGTAAGATGGTTTAACCAGATAGAGTGCAGAATTTGACCTAACAAATATACAGGGTAAAGCATTTATCCAATGCTTTGCCAAAGTTTTGAAAGTTTTTAGTGCAATGTTTTTCAATCTTTTGATTTCCACTTCCCTTTCTTGTTTTCTAGAGGAGGTGAAAGTCCATGAATAGCAAATTCAGACCTACTATGAACAGGCTTGCTTTTCTCAGTCACCTTTTATAATATTTTAGGAAATTGCCCTAAGCCACTGGTCTAGGTTTTAAAGCATTGTGTTAGTGTATTGCAACAAAACAAACATTTCTAGTTACATCTAGATTTTAGAGAGTTATCTTCTACAATATACCTTATAGCTGAAAAACACTACTCTTCACATTTTTAAGGAGGACAAGGACTGGATTCCTCAATGTGTCCAAGAAGTAAAAATATCAATTACAAAAGACAGAAAGGAAACCAAGAACAGTTTGACAGCACTGATTAAAAAATATTAAATTCTAATGGTTTATTCAACCTGTTTCATGCAAAACAATAGGGGAATTGGTATTGTCAGTTAATCATTGCTCATGTATAGGTGATTCCTAGAGGGTCTGATCCACTGTGCTAGACACTACACAAACATGTTGTGAAAATACTCCTTTCGTCCAAAAATGTTTTTGGTTAACAGCAAGCTATAAGGCAAGTCTCTAAACTGTGTCTTTAAAGGGGCACTATGAAAGCCGAGCTCAGGAGGTGTAAGGTTTTTAGTCATCTTTTCAGCTGATTTGGATACAGGATCTGACACAAAACTGCCAACCCTGCAGGCTTCAGTCCAAGCTGGCTTCCTGGATTAAACAATGAGCAACAACATTGCCAAAAATTTCACAGCACTGTGACCGAACTCTGCATATTTCCCTCCGGTTCCCAAAGCCTTTTACCTGAGGCTAGCATTTGCAGTGGAATATGCCATGAATGTACAGGAGTACTYTGTGAATGCTTGGTATTGCCGCCCTTTTACGCTGCTCATTGCTTTTATCCTGAGACAGAAGAAGGTGAGATGTAGCCTGGGTCCCACACACTCAGTGGCAAGGTTGTCTCTCTTCAGACATCTGACCTGTTTGGAGAACATGTCCCTGGATCCAGGTGGAGTGGTTAGACTGCAAAGGCACACCTGAACCAGCACAGCTAATTCTGTAGGGCCCTCCAGTGCCACAGCCACAGCCATAGCCCTGACCAGGGCTACACAGCCCAGGCTACTACAGATAGACAGCTGATTGYGGCAATTTACCTTAATGTTCAATGAGGTGCATCTATGTACCTCTCTACTTCTGTGTAGTCCATCACTCATTAAAGTGTTCTCCTCCAATGAGCAAAGGAAATTAAATCTTCTCTGTTGATTTGAAGTAATAAAATAAAGCAAAACACTGATTGATATATTTTCTGTATCCACTGTGGTTAGAAGAGAATGATATATGTCTATCTTAATTAATTTGTACTACCATGGCCAAACTTCCCAGATACCTTAGTTCGAAAAGGCAGACATTTCTTACCTGTCTTTGAATATGTACCAAATAYGTATCTCTCTCCAAAAGTACAAGTAAGTGATAGTAGCAGGATCATTCTCTTTACATGTGGTTTGTGTGCCATTGCATACCTACAGTTTCAAGGTGCAGAACATAGTTGAGGTGCTTACCKGAGGCTGATCCAGAACTTGCATTTTTAAATGTGTGCTCCTGCACTGCCAGATTAACTAGCTGTCAGGCACGAACCACAGAGCAGATTGGACCATCTGTGAGGGAATGTGGCAAGAAAGGTTTCTATCCAATAGTCTGAATCCTTTCTCTGCAGGAAATTTTGGTACAAGATGCCAAATGGAATTTGGAAATTAAAAAAARATAGTAATTTAAAGTTATAATTAGAACACAGAAAAGAAAAGAATACATAGCAAGGCACTGAGGCCTGCTTGAACTAAGCTAATAAAATCTCCAGGGGAAAGGCTAGCTGCCTGTTCTGTGCTCTTCCTAAGGGTGGCGGGAGGGCACTGCAGGCCAGTGGTGGCTGCCTGGGCTTCATGCCACAGCACAGAGTGAAGAAACACACAGACATGGAGGTACAGGTCTACAGTGCCGCTCAGGCAGGTTTGCATCCCATGGATGAGGCCTTTGCAATGGGGTCTTCTTCTCCATAGTAAACGCATTTTAGACTACTTACCTATTCTCTGATCACCATAAACCTATTAGTCAGCTTGAAAATTCGTAAGATYGACACCTGTGCTTTGCCCCCCAAGTTATTCAACAAATAACATGTCACCTCGTAAGGTTTTGGGAAAGACAACTATCAGGTTCCCCAGTCAGAAGCCCTAGAAAAAGCAGCACAGATTGAAACTGCAATCAAGGCCRGGCAGAAGCACGAACTCAAGCAAATGCAGGAATCGGAGCAGAAGCAGGGAGCCTGTGTGCAAAGAAATCTGAATTTGTTGTTGGCTGTAACAGCAAAAAGCCTCAAMTTATCTACTGCAGCAGGTGATGGGGACACAACCCTCCTCGGTGGGTGTCATTGTTTTGCCATGAATGGAGCCACGGCACACCTCACCCTTCGCTGACAACAACCAATGTTTACTCAAAACCCACAGAAAGTTGATCAGCCCACGAGACTGTAAAAGAAAGACAGTCAACAACTTTTTGGAGCTATTATTTTCATTAGAAAGAAAACATCTGCCCCGCTGAATGTGCAGGATCCCAACAGATGTGGGTAGGTGGTGGGAGGAAGCAGTGCCCCACTGCAAAGGAGCAAAGCTGAGCTACAGCCAAACGGCACACGGAATGGCTGTTTGCCTCCCTGCATTTACAGTCTGCCCTGGTAATGTGTGTGGTCTAAAAACAATAGATCTGAAGTTAAAGTTTTTGATGTGGGAACATATAACTGTGTGTGGGAAAATGTATTCTGTTAACATTTATGTTCGTTTAACAGGCGTTCATTTCAAAGTGAGTTCTGAGATATAAAAATAGCAGAAATATGCAAGGGAAAAAAGTGTTCAACGTTTTTCTTAAGCTTTGCTCCCATCTGTCAGAGTGAAGTATTCAATTAGATACAAAACTATCACTTTGACTTATATAGCACCTTTCCTCCAGAAAATACAATGTCATTTACAGAGGATTCATTCAGCCTCACCACAGTCCAGAAAAATAAGTACTATTAAACTCCCTTTAGCAAATGGGACATCTGAACCAGTGGAAAGTTCAGTGAATTACCAACGAGCTAACAGGAAATTAGGGACACAGAAGGAAACCAGACCCAAACACCTGGTTCCTAAGGTCATATTAGATACAACACTAGATACAATGTTACTGCTTATGCTGAATGTTGTGGCATTGTTTAAAGACATTTCTTAACAGACAACACAACTGTTCAGAGAAAACATCTTGAGAAAGCAAAAGGCTACTTTTCCTTGTTTTTCCGCTTTCCAACCTGTAAACGATATTAATGGTGGCATTAAATACACTGCATTGGGGGTATTTTTTTACCAGCGTTGCCTGATGCTGCACAGGATGCAGTACATTATTTTTCTAAGTGAACTCCTTTAACAGTAAACAATACTACAGTCAGTAGAAGATGTATATAGGTTGCCTGAAAACCTCATAGTCAGATGAGTATGAACCATGGCTCACCAGTGTCAGGGAGGAAGTAAAGAATAAGGCAGAGAACTGCCAATAGATAAAGATGCAGAGAGACAGACAGAATTCATTCTCAGCAGCACGGAGTATTAGAGACAGAACAAAAGCAAAGACAAAACAGCTGGAAACTACAATACTTACTGTCATGCTATTAGAGTTGGTCATTAATATTTTTTTTTTTAAAATGCACAGCAACAGTCCTTGATGATCTGCTGTAGCTGGGCTGAATTTTTAAACCATGTTTCTGGAGAACAGGTCAGATTCCTCTTTCTCTTTGCTATTTACAAGAAAGGTAATGACAGCAGAAACTTACTGCACCTTGCGCCTACACCTTTGCACCAGCACAGAATCATCCCATACCAGGAAAGTATGTCTGTCGCTAGCCACAACAGCTTTACGACAACATTGTGCAAAGTGACTAGACAGAGGGAAATGAAGGGAATCCTCTCAGTATTAGATCAAAATCTGGGACAACCTCTGCTGTCAGCGTCGTGAATACAAATCCATCTGCTATGGTGAAACAACTCTGAATTACACTAGTGTACCTGACAGCAGAATCTGTATCTCAAAAATGGACCTTTACTTAGAAATCCCAAATCAGCAGTTTTTAAGCATGTACCTACTCTTAAGGAAGAAATTTAGTTGAACTTTTTAGAAATCACTCTATAATTAAAGCATTTGGATGAATCAAATCCCTGAAGACCAAAAAAGCACTGAAAGCTAACTGTCTCTAACCTTATCCTTTTTCCAGCATCAGCCACAGCGATATGGCCATGGTCATACCTAGGGATGCATTCTTAGTGTTCAGAAAAGAAACATCTGAATTACACTCTAGCAGAAAAACAAAAACTCCAAAATCAAAATGAAATTATAATTTTCCAAATAAATCATGTCCTAGAGCTTTTAAGTAACTCTCAGCCTTCAAGAATAGAAAATAAATTGTATTTATGTACTTTAACACTTGGAAGAATGGGAGAATCACTGAACTGCAGCTTACGTTAGGGACATATTTTGTGACTACATCCTGGTCTGTGTCTGAAAGATGGCTGAATTGCTTAGGATGAGAAGAACCATTATGACAGCCTAGTCTGAGTCCTGTATAGAGTCTTAGCACTTGAGCCGAAGCAGAGATACTTGGGGGTAGCAAGGTTGTTCTCCCAGCAGATGACAGAATGCTGGTATTCCCCTCACTGCAAAAATGTGCAAATGTAGCATCAGAAATCTACTTCTTAGCTTGATACTTGTAATTCTTGATCAACGCTTTAAAATTCTTTTCCATAACTATGTAGGGCAAACTTTTTAAGTATCATCTCTCTTACTTTAAAGAAAGTTTCTGACTCTCAAGTCACTTTTTACAGGATACCGTACCCCTGTCTTTTTATATTGTACTGAATATCGTTGTTCTGTCTCAGAAGGCATTATGGAATTCTGCAAACAGAATTTCCTTTTCTGGTGCAAACTCACACTGAAGTATAGAAGAAAACATAATGAAAATAAAAATTTAAGTAATCCCCAAATCCCAGGTCTTTAATGTCATATATCCAACACCTGTATGTATGTGAGTGAGAAATGAAGGCTGACATTCAACCCTGAATAAATATGCATGAAAGAAACTTGAGAAGTTGGTTTACACAGTAAATTGTGTGTGTGTTTGCAAGGCATGTTTTGGGCAGAGCGAATGTTATGCTTGCTTCCTTGTCCTCTTTCATCTCCCAACCAAGTTACTGAAAGATGAGCCTTACCACCATTTTATTTGAGTCTTTATTTGGGTCTGTGGCAACTCTCTTGGTTATTGACCTTGTTACTCCCACAGTGCTCCCCCAGTCACTCAGCATAGCTTGCTTTCAGCCCTTTGCTCAGCTTCCTCTTCAAAGCAAAGGCACTTCTCAAGCACTTTGTTGAACCAGAGCTACTTAAAAGCCACAAGCACAAACTGGTCATTTGGCAAAGAATATTATTGTCTGACATCATCAGACTTTCTCAATTAGCACTTATGTATGTAGCATATGCTCAAGAGCTTGTTTGCAGTGCACTTGGCTGCAATAAGTGTGACTCCCAGATGGAGAACTAGCTTTGTCTTATCATGTTGCCCCCCAGAAAATGAAGGAACAAACATACAAATGAAGGAACACAGTTAGAAAAAAAGAAAGCAGAGCTAGAGAAAACACCCTGGTGGGTTTTTTTTTAATTATATGCCTGCTCTTTTGGCCTGTTCCACAATGCTAAAAATGAATGCCACAGGTGGAGGGTGGATGTTAAAGGCCCATTGAATACTGAAATTTTACTTATCTGTTATAACAGGAAACATCTGTGCTAAATTCAGTGTTTAATATCTCTTCCCATTTCTCTTTTCAGTTGTGGGACATCAGTATTTACAGGACACTACCAAGAAATTGTTTGAATTCATGGTCACAGTCACTTCAAGTCTAATTCTGATTTGTTGCTGTGAATCATTCCAACAATTACGGACTTTGGAATGCCAATGTACTTAATAAATTATCCTACGGTTAATCCAGAAGTCAAAGATTTGCAGTTCCAGAACTAACAGAGAAATAAGTATTTCAATTCTTTCTAGTAGACTACATTAATTTCTATTTATGTGAACATAGTCAATGATTCTTTTACCATTCTGTAGCACCACAGCTGAACTTCCCCATTACTTCAATTATCTCCTGAGCAAGCTAATTTCCAACATACAATTGTCACTGAAATAAACAACGGATCATTCAACACTGAATTTTATATAGTACAACATACAGGGGGAAATCTTCAAAGAGGAATAGCTGTCTCTAGGAAACTTGTTTCTGAAACGAACTCAGTAAAATATCTATCACACCTCTCCAAATAACCACACTTCCTATCTTCTTCTGCCCTGCCAAGAAGAAGAACGAGGCACGCATTTTCTGTACATAGTCCTTTCTTTTGTTAGATGAAATCTGGTTCCAATAATAAAGAAAACTGTTCTGGGACTGAAGGGAACAGGAGGGAGGGAATGGGAATGCAGAAGGCAACCTGACTGCACAGACTAGCTAGAAACTAGCTAGAAGCATCTTCCATTGTCTGAAGGGTTCTGCTAAAGTCTTTGTCTAAGAACTTCTCTGCCTTTTTAGCTGTTTTCTTGTGAATTGAACTGGGATTATCCTGACAGGGCATATGTGGGGAGATTCTGCCAGGCCATCCTCCTCCAGCTTAATTTGTGACATTTGACTCACTATTGTATATCGAGCATACTCAGCCAGCCAGGCAAAAATGTCGTTAACCATTCCTACCTAGAGGCACATTTGGTCTTTTCATTTTAAGATATCAACTTGTATTTTAAGTGGCTGGGGTGTATATAGTTTTCAATTTCAAATAAGTTCGGTGCTCATGAAGGAGTCTGAGATTCTTCAGTGTCAGAGAACGACAAATGATTCATAGCTTATACCTGGGAAAAGATTTTCCTACACATTTCCTCAGGGGCCTAAAACATAATCTGCAGATAATACACTGCTTATTACAAGCTACAGCCTGATAGTCATATTCTTTAATGATGTCGATTTGCAAAACACTTCCGGTCACTTGGGATAAAAAGTAATTCCATGCTAGTCTTATAGCCCTACCTTTAGAACTAAACCAGAAATTTTTAGATATGTTCCTCCTAGCATAGAAAATAAGCATAAGCTTGTGCATTTTCCAGAAAAGCTTGCAACCAGCATAACCCTGATAAAATCCAATCCCAAGGACCACATGTCCCATCACCGCAGCAGTGAGCAGACTGAGAAGCCATACTGAACTTTCAAATGCCCTGCAGAATTGCCAAGGAATAAAAGCAGATGGCTGATTACAAAATCTGCTAATATAAATCCCATTTAAAAGATCATATTGCTTGTCCCAAATCAATAAAGATTGGTCAAACTGATTCAAACCTATACGCCAAACAGAACAGGAATCTAAGTTGAAATGTTAAGGTTGAAAAAGGTTAAATACTTGCAATATTTTTTTACTGCTCCTTTCTTCTGCCTAGCTCCAGACATTTTTGGAACGCAAAGCTCCTGAAAATATTTTCAGACAGTTTTTCAGACTGGATTTTCAGAGAGTTTGGAGAAGATTTTAAATGTATATTTATTCTAACTGGTGCTCAAAGTATTTAAGGCTTCTTCATCCCTCAAGTAAGCCAATTTTCTATCGTATAATCTTCTCAATCTTGTAGAAATGTAGGAACTGCCACAACACATCAGATCTAAGGGTCTACCCAATCCACTATCTAAGCTCTTCTAAGACTATCAAGAGCTGTTTCAGGCCCTGGAACAAACAAAACATTTGGGGTCRATAATTAACCACCTCAAACTGTCTTTTCCCCCCACCATACTTCCTCATCCTCCCATTCTTTACACTCACTAATAATGACTACAATATTACAATGCAGAAAGCCAAAATGTACTAGCCCCCGAGTCAGAGCACAGAGACACTAGGGTGAGGGGAGGTGAGAAAGGAACAAAGGGTGTTGCAAGGAAAGGTTCCCCCCTTCCCCTATCCATTTTTTTTTTTTTTTTTTGAACCTAGACCTTCAGTATTGCTCCTGAAAGTGTCTCCTGGCTCTGGTGGCCAGAACCAGTTGTTTCAGACACAGGTGTTGAAAATCATGCAGTCAACGGGTACAGAAGAAATTATTGCCTGGAAATATTTTTTGCTACTGATTAGTCTGGCTATGCTGTGAAGACTTTCATCTATTCAGATAACAGGTTTGCATTTCTCATTGTTTTTCCTTCTTGTCAAAGAGATTTTTGTTTCATTGTTCAGATCTATTTGTTTGTACCTATTCTGTGTATTTTAATCCTGTTCTTCTTCTTTCAGCTTTCTTGTCTGTTTGTTCTTCCCTTTTCATAAAGACTCAATTTCAGTGACAGCAGCTCCACAGAGATCCAGGTTTTGCTCTTGTGAGTGTGTTAACTCCTAAGTCATCACCAATTAGCACCTGAATGTTTAATGTCTTTCAAGTTCCTTTACTTTGGCATGGTTCTCTGCCTTTTGTTTTAAGTACTTTCAAGTGTATCCTCTTCAAATACCTTGCCTGCAATAATTCCTAGTTGTCTTGTTCTTGCTGTCTTCTTTATTCATAAGAACCATCAATCAATTTCTGAAACAAGTCTGCTTTCTATTTGTTGTTAAAAAGCCTCCCTCCTAAGTACAGTAGCTAGAAAGGGAAGACAGAGAGTATTGTTGGTTTTACCATGTATTTATCTCTTTCAGATGTGCTTCTGTTTGATGTGAGGGAGGTGAACAAGCAAGGCAGCTTCAAAAGGCAGTGCACTTGTGTTGTTTTTGCTTAAAACCATAAAGCTCAGTCCCCAGAGGAAAGAAATTGGGTTGGGTCTCAGTCTTCCAATGAGGTTTGTTGCACGTGTTTAGCTGCTTCTTACACAACCCAATGAAGGGAAATGTCCTCAGCAGGCATGCTGGGGTTTCCAAAAGCACATCTATTCTTCACAGTACTGACAATGCAGTCCTGATTCATGGAAGCTTTTCTACACATTACAGATCACAGCTCTATGAAAAATCTGCTTTAACAATGATAAATTCAATGCAAAATTTTACAGGCCGTACAATCACCCCTGAAATAGGGCACTGACAACAGTGAAAATCCAAAATAAGACAGAATGCAGGTGGAAAAATAGTCTGCAGCTGTACTACCCTTTCCAGTAGTGTATAACCATGCAGAAATTTAGCCCAGTCTACTGAAGAATAGAAATAATTGTAATTAAAGTCAGGGAGTAGGCCAGCTTCTTACCTATTTTAAGGCAGGAGTAATATGCAAGCACACAATATTCTACACATAATGCAAGAGCATGGGCAGCCCAGATTTATTGGGATTTGTTGTTCTCCCCTTTTATTTGTTTCGTCTAATCTGTACTTTTCTGATTTGTTAAGCTTTCAGAGACATACTCCAAGTGAACACAGTGTACCCACGAGGAAGGCAGACAGACACATAAGCCAAGAAATAGCATTCCTCTAAGGCAACTGAACAAGTAATGCATTGTTACAAAAAGCACTAGGCTAACATCGAAAGAAAAAAGCTAAAAAATGCCTTGGKTTTTTTTTTTAAGTTGGAAGTAGGAGCAGATGACCCACTTATTGTACAATTATATTTATGCTTGGCAGTCGTATTTGGGTTCTCCTCTTTGTTTACAGCTGTTTATAATATAAACTATTCAGTGGATGGTATTTTTAAAATTATTAAAAGGCACACATATACAGAATGTGTTAAACTTGCAAGAAAACTTAAAATTGAAAGAATGTAATTCCTAGTCCCAGCTGTGCATCCAAGGAAAGTCAGACAATATTCTGGATGATGAGTCCTGGAAGAAGACTACCTTATCAGGGGCTACGGAGTATGAAGTGCATCTTGCATTAGAAACTCATATTTCACAACACTATGCTTATGCAAATGAGTGGTTTTCTTTCATATCAGAAAACAAAGTTTGCTGATCAATTATTTAATTGTGAATTTAATACTGAAAGGTCTGATGGCTCGATAGCTATTGATGTAAAGGAAGTTTCAGACTCACGTGCAGCTGCTGTATGTTTGACACAGGCCATGAATCCACACACAAAAGTCCATCTAAAAATGTCTTTTCAGAGTTATTTGATATTAAAAAATCCTAGGAAAGATGAAACAGGCAGAATAAATTCTGGATTAAAAATTTGCATTAAAATTCAACCATATAAAAATTTTCTTGCTCTGTAACTTCAGCTCTATTAGCATAACCATCACATGAATCTTTTTTTCAGATGTCAGTGGTTAATTATAGGAACATAGGGTGGATCCTCAGCTGGTGAAAATCGTTCTAGCTGCACAGAAGCCCATTTATGCCAGCTGAAGTTCTGGCCCATAAAATCTCTTCTAAACCTGAAAGAGCATCTTGTACTACAGTGTTATTGGTCTTCAGGTGATTGAAAACCACCTTGATGAACAGTGCGGTCTCAGGAAAAAACAGGACTGTATGCCTGACAAATTTCTGCTCTGTGTTCCTTTATTTAACTTGATTAGGACGACATATTTAAGCAAAAGCTTGCATGGTACAATGCACCATTAGTCGCATGCTGCTTCTCAATAGTGAAACCATCTATTTTATTATAGATGTGAATATGTGCAAGAGGTCTAACTATAATTGGAACATTAGCCAAGAAGCAGATGGGGATTCTGATTAAGAGTATACCTCCTGGGTATATGTTGTACAAGCAGCATCTCTAGCAGAAGAGAGAATGTTATCAAGCCCTCTTACAGTATATGCAAACTAGATATAAACACAGCAACATAAGCTAGAAATTTGGTTTTGGACGCTGTGTGTTTAAGAAAATGTTCTATTTCATGTAAAGTAGGCAAAGCACTAGCCTCCATGCAATACAAAATATGTGTTCTATCTGTTCCACAGATGAGCAGTTTGGATTATCTATTTTTAAATTTAGAATTAAAAAAAAAATCCAGATCACTACAGTAGGTATGAGTGATTTCAATGCAGAAAATGAAGTAATGTGCAAATGCTGGGTGTTATGGAAAAGAGAGATCAGATCTACTCACTTGGTAGAAGAATAACTACTTTTTTTTTTTAATGGGCCCTTTAAATTTTATGGTTAACATATTTAAACCTTAAATTTAAGAACTTAATTTCAGACATTTTTTTTAAGAATCAAAGTTTTTGCTTACCAAACTATCCACTTGCCTTACCCAGAGCATGAGTAACAAACATACCCAGCTTTAAAGAATAAACCTTCCACTCGCTCTTGAAAGTCACATCAGTACACAGTGTAGCTTGCATATTCCAGGTGTCATTTTCCTACACTAATCTCCCAGCTTTCTTTATAGTCCCTGAGATTTCTGTTCCCTGATTTTCTAGTACCTGTGTTGTATTCAGCTGTTGGAAATTTTGTCATTGCCAGTGGTACAGAACTGTAGCAGAGCAGTCTTACAGTTCATATAGCCCTGGCAGACCAGCAGACAACTARTAGTGTCTCAGAAGTATCCAGTTTAATTCAGACAGCATTCTCTATGATTGACCAGTGGACTAATATTAAGACCTAGCGCATCTTCTTTTTTTCAGAGGACCCTCTCTTTTCTGTAATGGTTTTCACTCAGAATATTGCAGCTCCCACTCACTGCACATCGTACAGATTCAAATGTGGTTGAAAAAAGTTATTTCAGTATGTGATGCAACATGCAGCAAGTAATTCTGAGTAGCTATTGCACAGTCCCTTCTGAAAAATACCTGTCTCCATTTTTTCTATTCTCATAATGTACCAAAGACTCTTTCTTGTTATACTTTTTACATAAGGAACTAATTCCTAAAACAATTTAGGTTATATATTCATAGAATATTATATATGCTACACAAACATAACCATTAACCAAGCTGAGAGAGAGCAGCTCAAGCAAAGTAGGTAACTTCACCAAGTGGCCAGATAAACATGTTGAAGATGGCAAAGGTTATGATTTCAATATTTGGATTCACAGGAAAATTATTTATCAGGAGTCTTCTACCTCTAACTTTCATTACATTGCAGGAGAGCCATTCTTTTCTTTATGAGTGGATAATAAAGGTAATTGGAATTACTCATGTAAATCAAATGGAAAAGGGACCTAGGGAAAAATAAAACAAACCCACACTCCAAAAACACATTGTGTGACAATGCTATAGAGGCCATTGGGAGCAGCTCATTCCTTCAGAACACAATCACATCTGCTCTCTGTGGACTAATGTGCCATAGCATTAATTTTGTGCTACATAAACTCGTCTTAAATATGCACTATGGAATCTCTTGTTCAAATGCTGTACAATTATTCCCACAACACTGCTTAGTTTTCTCACCATTATTGCTGATATTCTGTCAACACTGAAAAGACAAATTAATACTAGCAATGACTGACACAGGATTGCCAGATAAAGTGATGCAGATAGCAGGGAGGAAGGTAGGTTCCTCCTCCTTTTGCAACTCCTTCTTTTCCTAGTTTTCCTATTACCACTTTAAGCAATCCTTCATAAGATGCTCATAATGCCATTCCGGTTTCCTACATGGGTTCTCTAGTGAGAAGTAAATCCAAAGACTGATCCCTATAGTCTTTATTTCCAGGCAATCTCCTCACAAAGACCCAACAGCCTGTTCTGTACCTGACAGATCTACCACCCTGTTCCAGAAAAATTCCTGTCTTCAGAAAATAGAGCTTATAATCTTTCTCTCCTAAATGCTCTCTACTTTCTTGATTACTGTGGCTAGTATCACCATTCAACCTGTCAGTCACTTTTGTAATCTTCACATCATCTTCAGCTTACATTTTTCTAAGTTCACTTCAAGGCTGTGCTAAATCACACCAGTAATTTCCACTACTGTTAACTTTGCTAAAGTACAGCATTGCCTGTCCACCATCACAGCCTAAATTCTTGTCCAATTTCTATCTCCTGTCTCAATTACTGCAAATCCTTTTCTTGCTCACATCCATTGAAAATACTGCTGCAAAGAGTATTTATCAGCCGGTCATTTCGATCATATCACCTCAGTTTCTGTATTCCCTCTTTATTAATATACTTTCACACACACTGATTAACCAGTCTTGACAACTCTTTAGATGTTGGTGTGACAAGGTCACTGCCAACTGGGGTGACTGGTATGACCTTAGAGACTGCTTGTAGAGTTTTCTAGCTGTCTGCTGTATTCTAGACTTGAAGCTCTTTGGAGTGAGCAGGGAAAGGAAGTGATCTGTATTTTTCTCCTTTATTCATGCAACAACCAGTACCATGGGCCACTCTCCATGAAGCATGCTCTTGTGAGCCAAAACAATGCATCAGACATGACAGCAGAGTTTCCCTGCTGAGAATACTTTTTTCGTAGTCTAACATACCAGTTCTGCTATGGCATATGGGTCCTATGAGACTTACTGTCTTCTAAAAGAGAGAAAAAACTTTTAGCTGGGACACTTCAAAATAGTTCTTAATTATAAAAACAATAAAACAATGAAAAATTCCTCAGGCTGGGATGGTATGGCTATCATTTCACACATTCTAGATTTAGTAATTATGATAAGAGGCTTCATAAAAAAATCTGGGGGTCACTGAATACTCAAAATATACTTTTTCAAGTTTACAAGCTCTGTTTCAGTCATTTAGTCTGACACAGATAGTTCTAGACTTCTCAAAATATTGTCTCTATTTGCTATTACAGCAAATCCTTAACAAACTAAGTTTAGCAAAGAATTTACACTATCACCCCCTCTTGAGCACATGAGGGCTTCTTAATCATTCAGAAGCTGGGGAAAGTTTACTGTGCCAGAGACCTGTTTCAAAGGAAAATTCCACAATGCTGTCAAAGCATACAAGTGAGGTATAGTATAGACCTATCCGGCTAATTATATACTAGCTCAGGTATGCAGGTAGTGATGGAGGTGGGCAACATTAACCCACATAAGCTGGCAATCCAGTGATTAGTGGAAATGCAAGTCGATTTGCAGCCCGTGCTGAGGCCTGTGCTGCCATGGCCACATCACAATTGGCACTTAGTTCCTTTAAAATGAGCTAGAGTATGTCTCAAGAACATTGACTGATGTGGGAAAACTATGATGCTCCAGACTGACGCTAACAAGGCCCAGAGGACAGCATTTGGTCCTGCTCATGTGTGAGATCCCACTTAGTATTAATACTTGCTACCTAGCCAAGAGTGTTTATTGCCCTGTCACACTTTGCACTATGCACCTATTCATTGTGGCATTTACACACACTGCTGTAATTAAGATTCTGCTTTGATTTGCAATATAAAACATACTATATTACTAGTAACTTTTTTCTGAAATGACTCCTACATTTACTATGTACACTTCCTTATGATTGTTTTACCAGAAGTGGAGAGAGATGTTGGTCAATTGTGCTTCATTAGTGAATTTCTTATGTGATAAAAATTGTTCACTTAATTTGAAAGGAAACATTTTGCGATTATCCAAAATCTGGTACCAATTTTATCACTGAAATAAGAGAAGTGTTTATTATATATAGAATTTTGATGTTTCCCTTACTGGGATCTGTCTATGTTAGTGAAATATTTAGATTAACCTTCAGCTCTCACAGTTATTTTGCAATGTATTCATACTGAGCTGTTGACCAACCAAATTTGAGCTGGCTACCCATGGCCTTTAGCAGTATTTCAGAGAACAAGCGCCCTCAAGTCTGCTGTGTTCAGAGCCAAGTGTTGTTGAGCAAGGTAGGAGGATCCAGTTCCAAATTATTTCTGCCACAAGTGACATAAAATAAAAAAGAGGAGGTTGGAAACAGGCAAATTCTGTTTTCACTTCCATAAAAGGAAAGACTGGAGCAGTGGACAGGAGAATTCAAGGTTAATGATTAAATGGGCAAAGAATTTCTTGCAAAGCATTGATAATTGTCTCCTTTTCCCTTCTCTTGGCAGAAGAGTTCACTCCCTAACTCTCATTCAGAGAAAGAAGAAATGAAAAGTTTGCAACTTCTCTCATTTTTGTTGCTTTCTTGTATCATCACCCCAGCAAATACATACGGAGGAAAGAAAAAAGGTAATACCCTATCAAACATAAATAGGGATTGTGAACTTTTTTTGAAATGTTTATGCTATAAAAATGAAGTAGTATTGACTGGTCATCAACATGTTGGAGTTTGGGGGTTTTTTGAGTGCTATGTTCCCTTAAAGTATGGCATTTATAACTGCCTGTGTTTATTGGAAAATGTAGTAGTTTGTAATTACAACAAACATTTCTCAGTGGAAATCTATACATTCTGAGACTATAGATTTAAGGTAATCTGACCTTTAACAAAACTTCTGCTGAAGCTAATTTAAAAATATATTAGTTTGAAAATACACACTGATATCAGTTATAATTTTCTTGGGCTGGAAGTATTCTATAAAATAGATTCAAGCTCCTACTATGAATAAAAATGTCTAGCTATCTGACAGTGTTTAAGCTTTCATTTTCTGAGTTGCCTAATGTAGGCTGCCTTTCACCTCAACTGTGATGAATATCTTTGAGTGAATGAGATGCATCTGCAGTATATCCTGTAGAGAAGTACTGTGGAGGGTCTTTATCATTTACATGGTTGTACAACCATTTTCTATGCATTTGTGACACTGCACATTATGTCAGTATCTGTGTGACTGTTGAGTATGACAGTGCATTACACAACTGCATTTCTTAAAACCTCTCTAATGTGACTGACAAAGACAATTCCATGTTTGCCTTCATTGTTGAGCCATACATAGCAAGCATTAGCTTTCCTTCTTAACTAACTGCATTTCTAATACTCTAAGTCTAGAGGGGATAAATGTAGCTTTCTCCTTAGCTGGAAATAAAGCAAGATATGCACATTCACAGACGTATGCCCTCTTTCAGTAGCTGTGTTTTGCATTTATGTTAATTTGTATTAACAGTTTTAGAAACCATTTGCTATAAAAATGCTTTATATGTAACAGCACGGTGATTTCAATCTACAGGAGGCAGGACCACCTTTCTTTGATTCTGCACATTAAACTTCCCCTGGGTTTCATTTTGAACAATATAAAAACCTTAAATTAAAACACAATGAGAACTGTAAATTTCAATTAATGCCATAACTTGGCATGCTTACCAGGCAGCAAGGCCTGCACATCCTTAACAGTTGCTGGACCTTAGCAAGCTATTTAGAAACCTTGATCAATTCTGTATTTTTGAAAGAACCAAAAATCAGAGCACTAATTTTAGTTTGAGGCTTCTCACATCATCTTTGCCCAGATCTATTCAGCCTCCACTGTGTGCTTAGAAATTAGTTCACCTTAGATACAAACACAAGGCAGAGAGAGGAAGTCACTGCATTCCCATTCTTTTACAGTCACAGGTCTTGCCTTATGCCAGCTCACATTCTTCTACCCCCACTACGTGTGGCACCATTTATAGCAAGGTCAGTCACTTCACTCTCTCCATCCCCCTTTCCCCTCATGACCTAGTACTCCTATGTCAACGGACTTCACTTGTTTGCTCATTGCTTCTGCAGCTTAAAACCTTGCTTGTGGGCCACAAAAGGCAGGTCACGTCATATTAGCACTAGCCGATACGCCCAGTTCGTAGTATGTTGAAGAGGGAGACTGACTTAAGAAGCAAAGCAGGTACATTTCTAAAAATGCAAAAAGTATCTACTGTGTTTTCTTCTAGAGGCTATCCACAGCCTAACTAGATTTGCTACAGAGAGTAGTTACAAGGTTAAAGGCCCTGCTATTCCATTATGCTGAACTCAGACCCTCATCTCCTGTCAATTTTAAATCTAAACTCTAATTCCAACTATCCATTTACATTAATTATATTTCTGCACCTTTCACTCCCTTGTTCTCCTTCCCCAATCCAACCTCAGCCACACCAGCTTTGTCCAGAAGATAATGCAATTCCCTGTTCTTGAAACTTTGCCTTATTTCTGTTACCATTTGGTGTGTCAGTATAGCTCAGCTAGTTCTGTCTTTCCCCAAATCAGCTCCAGTGTGTGGGCCACACCTAGTAACCTCTAGGAGTCTTTTTCCTCATTTCACTTCCCAATCATGAAAATCTGTTTGCCACAATGGCATATGCAAATGGCAGTAAAGCATTAATCCTCACTAAGGAAGAGCAGTGAAGTTTCTAGCCCTACATGAGAGGCCTTTTAATGCTGTCAGGTGGAGACACCATTCAGTGAGCGTAGTATATATTTTACCTGAATATCCTTCTACCTTGGAGCTTGCTTGTTCTTGCTTTAGCAGGAGCTGCAGCAATGAACAGTATAAGGAGCTACAAAGCCTTCTCAAAGCTGAGTGTCTGGCATGTAATTTTAGCACAAGCAATTTCCTATAAGGGAACCATCCTCTAAAAGAGCAGTCACTGTGTAAAAGTCCTTCTCATTTATTTGTACCCAGCAAATAAACAACACTCTGCTTCAATTTTTCTCTGTATCACTCTATCCACCTACACAGTAAAAGAAATTACATTACAAAAAAATAATTTATAGGAATTAGACTGCAGCACGTAAATCACTGTAGATTGGTGTATGTAGAGCCTTTTGTTTGAGTTATGTACATAAATACATATTATAGGTCCTTATTTTATGCTTAATTATGTAGAATAAGATGGACTGCATTACCAAGCAAACACAACATGACATTTAAAACACAGAGATTATTCTTAAAAAGCCACAGAGTGTTTCTGAAATGCCATGGTTTTCTTGTATATTGGTATAGCAGGAAATAAGTTTGGCATTTTTTGGCAAAAGTTCATTATCTAAAAGCAGCATCACACAAAAAGACCAGAAATAAGCACCTAAAAATAACATCCCCGAAGTTGAGCCAAGATGATTCTTTCTRAAAGCATGTGAAAAATACTTCAACATAAGCTCTTATTTATTTTGATTCTTCTCCTGGAAACAGAAAACTAGGTAGGAATATATTTCATTATTCCTCTTCATTGTGTATAGCAGAATTATTCAGTAGTTGACATGAAAATGCATGTTGTCGAGCTAGCACTTTTTACTTCACAGTCTCGCAGCTGGCACTTTTGAGCTGGACTTTTTTTGCCCAAAAGAGAAGGTAACATCTTAGTTGTCATCCAATTCTGCTATGTTTTAAGTATTACAGTGCTAACACTTTAAGATTATAACATAGACCATGGGAATGGATTATACACAAATTTGAATAGCTGTTATGTTTTCTTTATTCCCCAATTGTGTTATGGAGACATAAAAGACGTGTTGGGTATATCAAATCCTCCAAAGCCTAGATAAAATTCCTCAATAAAATGCAGTGTACATGGAGTATACCATATCAGATCTGAAAAACTACCAAAATAATAATTTCTACCTGAAGCTGAAAAACTACTAGACATGCAAGAAACATAGAAGATTCAAAAGCCATTTAAACTTCAGAGATAGAAAACTMAAGTCTGCCAAAATGATGGGATGGTTACCTTTGACATTGAAGGTGAATATCACTTTTACTATCTAACATGTCTTTAAAGTTTACAATAAATACTAAAAACGTAGAGAAGACCTTCCTTTTAATTCCTTTAAGCATATTCAGTGTAATAATAATCTGTCCCTTAACTTTCCATTAATTCTGTGTGATTTGGGTTTATACTAAATGACAGAAGAACACAGACTAAAGCCAACAAGCTCACAGGATACTAGCAATCCAGTCTTACTTCTAATTTGAGAGAAAATCTTTTTCCAGCATAGACAGAAAGCTAAGATAGCAAACTCAATTCCTTTCATGGGACAGAATGGCACAATAATCTGTTCCTCCGATTGAAACTCCTTGACTAAAATGTCCAACTACAAGTTCAAACTCAACTGGAAAACGCTCAGCCTTCCACTCTTCTCAGGTGGTCGAATTAAGTATCTCATAAGTTGTGCACTACTTACAAACCATAGTTTGATGCGTGGCTGAATTTAAGATGAGCACTTTCATGAGCAGCAGAATTAAGTAAGTTTGGTTTCCAGCCGCTTAGATCCTACATAACCTAAACTCCTCATGTCCTAAACTCCAGCTGCTTCTATGACATTCCTGTTCCAATATTCTCAGTTCCTTCTCCCCATCTCTACAGCATTCCTGAATTATCTCATGACTTAGTGTCCCCCATAGTACCCATGGATGTCCCAGCTCTCTAGCTTCCTCATGTACCTTACACAATCCTTGCTAGGACCCTCCTCAGTCTGAGATCCACTCCACAGTCTCTCTCCCCAGCCCTGTACTACTGTCACCACCTCACATCTGCTACCTAGCCTTTTTTGCCTTGCTCTGCATACATGCTGTGACTGTTTCAGGGGTATGCTTGTGTCCATTGACTAGCTAGTGAAAAAAGGCTCATGGACCAGGTAGTGACTGGCCCAGGACTGCCCACTGCACCAAGTGGGAACCTGCTACTCCCCTGTGTTTGGTATTGGTGCTCAAACAAGATCGAATTCCAGGGACAAAATGGTTTGAGCTGACTGCATCCACAATGCCTGCATGAGTTGAACTCAAGCATAAGCCAGTGTTCTCTGAGTTTTCCTGTCTGATGAGCAGTTGGTTGTCTCCAAATGACAGCCAGAGTGCAAGGTGACAACTAAGCTTTATGGATAAGCAAGGCGCTAGAATTAAATGTTTACTTGAACCCTATATAAATGCAATAGCAAATGTGTTGCTACAAGGGTCTCTATTCTCTATCCAGCTGTTGATTTTCAGAAAACATGCAGGAATTTAATATTTGATACCTCTTTCTCTCTATGAAGTTGGATTTAAATTGGCTTAAAAAATTACTGAAGAGAATGATTCTTTTTCTCTCCTGCTTCTTCATATGCGCAAATATACCATGATTACAGCCTGTGGAAACAAGACTAAAAAACATTAATATATCTAATTTATTTCAATGGAGTTTGTGCATCACCACTGACCTTTAAATTCGGGTCACTTCTAGTTAGATCATTTAAACAGGGATTCACAGCTAAATTTTATGACATAACAAAATATTGGTCCAAGAAGTCCTGGAAGTTGAAAGTTCAGATGTTAGGGTACTAACCAGTTACACTAATGATTTATGTTATGCTATTATTAGGAAAAGTTCTACAAATGTATTTACTCCCATTTTCTGAGTGGCTGTGTTTCACAAATACTGTATGTGTACACAGCATTTGCAATGCTCTCAGGAGTCTTAGAATTCTACCAAAATTTCTATCATCTAAACCAGTTATTCTTCCTTTCAGAACCATGAAAAATCTACAAATATAATTTCAGACATAAATTTTCACCACAGAGTCCAAAATATAACTGTAGTCTAACTAATTGAAGACCTTTTGCTTTTTCCCATGAAAAGAGACAATAATAGGAACTCGATTGACAAAGGAACTATCCATGCACGAAACAAGGTTCAATATTTCTACTAATGCAAGTGACTGAACATCTTAATGAGGAGGTTGCATTCATCAGAGGATTGTAATTCAGTTGACTTAGGCATTACATTCTCTGACTACTACTGTATGAATAGTGGTTGAACTCATATGACACTTAAGAAACTTGAAGCTACAGAACATTTCTTGATAATGTGGCAGTGCAATCTAATTGCTTAACTAATTTTCTTCCTTTTTCTCTCAAACTACAGATTATAGTTGTTCTTCTAATATATATATATTTTAATGGAAAATAACTATCAACAAAAACATTCATTATTAAACAGAATATTTTTCTTTTCTGCTTATTTTGTGGTTCACTCTAGGTTTATATTGCACATTTCATTTTGGAAAACATAGTCATGCCCAATCCATGTGGAGCTTCAGGGTTCATAATAGGGTTGCATCAACAGCAGTGTAATATTGATGATGTAGTTCATAACACCATATGGTCCCCTAGGGTGGCCTTAGCATAGTGACCTTTTTTCCTATATGGTAGATAGAGCTAAGAGACTGTTTGCTGAAGCTAAGTCAGACTCCTTATACAGTGGAATAGCTTGGCAGCAGGTGGATGGGCCAGCAGCCACTTCCAAGCAGCATGATTAAGATTTCCTGGCAACATAAGCAATAACTGGCAAGAGACAAAAGGGGCCATCTATCTGCACATGCCAAGACTGGGTGATAAAGTTCACTGCTTTGGCAATAGGCCAAATGTGAATTACAATTCTTGAAAAAAAATATTTTAATGTCTATGTTCCAAGTAAAAAAATCACTGCTTTCACACTTTGTGGCCTTTCTTCTAGAAAAATATACTGTTTTTTAAGTTATATCACTATGACATCTTTCTTGCTTGTTCCTTTTAATTTTCAAAAAATTGTTACGATTGCTAATTTTCCCAGGAAGCATTAACTGCACAGGATTGCACATGCTTACACGTACCCATTATGATCAGCCAATGAAAGATTTTGCTGGTGCTGAAATGCTTCTAATACAACACGGTTGTTTCATGATGGTGGAAATGGGACCTGTTCCTAAAAATACTCACAGACATTCTCCTGCCCTCTCTGATTTGCTTGTCCAGTCTGGTAAAATTCGTTTGAATCTTTTACCGACAATACTGTTTATCTTTGGTCTCCTACTTAGCCTCCAGACTTCATGGTGTTGATCCAAGTGCAACAAATAGCTATCAGGTAAATAACAGAAAGGAAATGACAAAAAAAGAAATCTAGAAATATTGAATATGAGTAGAGAAGGTGTTTAAACACATATTGCTCTYTGGAATAAAACCAGCATGTCCGATCTGAAAGTTCAATTTTTATTAGACAAACCCTCAAAATTTCTGCTATTTTGAAGTATTTGATCCAAATACCATTTTCTAATTTTGCATATTGCTTTACTCAGTAAGTGAAACTGATGGAGACTACTTACAGAGGAAGGTACTGAACCATGGGGGAGAGGATGACAGAGCAGGTCCAAGGACAAAAAGAAAAACATACACATATGTTTGATCTTGCTTTGCCTCTGGAGTTGACAAAMTCCCATAAAACTCTCTTACTTCTGGCATGTTTTCCCGTATCTTAGCACTAACTTTGTAAACAAATATATAGAAACACTGCTGAGATTAAATTTTTCACTTTAAAATCTTGTGTATATTAAATCACTTGTGGCTCTACTTTATGCACCTCAGTCTGAAAATAATCCGTAGTATTTGACTGAAGGATTTTATTCAGCCTTTCAAGCACCACTCTTCTCCCTTTCAGTAACAATGGGTCCTAAGGGATGTTGGAGGACATCAATTAAGGTTTAACTCCATGTTTGCCAGTCTGCATTTCCAAAAGCCACTCAAATTAGGGATTCTGTCAGATCAGGGCGGGAGGGAGGTGTGCGCGTTCCTTAGTTATATTAATGAAAAAAATATACAGAAAAACTATCAAAATACATTCTGATTTATTTACCAGGAAATTCATTGTCTAATTAATTTATTGTCCAAGCAATTGTCATGACTTCAGCCTAAAACCTGTCCAGAACTGACCTTTGATTGGAATTCTATGAGTCGTTATAAAAATACTAATAATTAAATTTTACGGGCTTTCAGATAAAAAACATGTTAAGAAATTATGTTTATTATTTAAGAGGGTAGTACTTTGATTAGTTATATTTCCATTTGATTATTTTCTGTGTTTTGGTGAAGTAGAATTGCTAGTTTTCATATTTATGTCACTTGTACTTCTAACTTATGATGACAGTGCCAATGCCTTCAAGGTTTCCTTTTTAGGGACTGTCAATAGGAAGGGAAGGGACATGGGAGAAACTCTGATCTTATTTTTAAGGGGGAATTATTTGGGCAATTTTTATTCCCTACAAACAAAATACTTGGAATGGTGTTATTCAGGCAATGCTTTCACCCCAGAGCTAACAACCTTCCAAGGAAATTTTTTTAAAAGTTTAGTCACTTGTTAGAATGATGGATACTATTTGAAATTGTTATCGTTATTTTCAGAAAGATATGAAAGCTACTGCATTTCTGAAATTGATTACTATTACTGAAGCAGTATATTGCTTTCAGTGCCTGAACTGTGAGGAAGAAATAACAATATGAATTAGCAATGTTGTTAGGATACATGGAAAAGGTTTAACCTCCAGTTTATTGTGCCAGATACATGATTTGTAAACTATGCATCTTTCTTACTGAATTACATTATGTAAGAATCCCAAAAGCTTTCTACAGGTATTGAATCAAGCCCTTAGTAGCTACTTCAATTCTTTTTTAATGTCTAATCCCAGACTCCTGTCCCTATTAATGCTGCAATATCACTCATCTTCTGCAACTCACTAGAGTCAGCAGTTTTCAGACCTTTCAAACATCTGTATGATTTCATAACTGATCTTGACTAAAATAACTTATATCTACGACAACACATAGATTGCCACCTACACAACAGTGCCTAGCTAAACTACAAGGAAACTTGGCACCCCTAATTGCATTTCATGTGCTTATGCAAATGAGAGTAAGCTGGATGCAGCATGACCTAGAGCAGAAGTTCACCATCGAGAACAAGACTTTCACAGACTGTATCTGTGCAGCGTTCCCCAAATCTGCTGTTCAAGTTAAGCACCAACTGCAACCAGGAGAAAAATGTCTTCTCTGACACTTGAAAGTAACACCAAAGCAGTTTTTGCATATTTTTCAAGAAGCAGTAGAGAGTTTAATGGACAGGATGCATTCCTCCCTCCAGAGTACATAGCAAATGGAGGGAACTGTGATTAGATTACAGTTAATTCTCTGGCCTGCTCTTCCATAGTGCAGAAATGAGCAGGGCAGGTTGTAAAATTAGAGTCTAGATCTAAAAGAAAGAAGGGAACTTAGAATATTAATATAAAACACTCAGCATTAGTGACTGGACCTCTGCAGTGCTAGAAACTACATGGAAAGCCAGCTGGCATATCATATAAAAATCTGCTGTGCTCTCTGTCCATCATGCTTACCGTCTGCTTACCTGGGAATAGAAATTAAAGTTTGTTCTTTTAATTGGGAACAGGTTTTTATAAGGGACATAATAAATCATTGCTTTCTTAGTAGATGACATCAAAGAGTCATGAAAGCTGAGAAACTAAAATGACGTGTTTGTATCAGAAACCTTCATCTATAGCTTGCCCAATAAGGCGCTAAAAAGGTTCCTAAACAAAATGTGCCAGTGTGCGGTGCTGAAATTGCTCTTCTGTGTTTCATTGATTACTATGATTGCAATTCTGCCATCTTTACTCCTACTGGGTAGTAACTACTTCATTATCCCCAAGTTTGCTTGCATCCTACAATACTCTGCAATATAACAGTGAGAGTATCTGGGCATTGCCTTCACCAAAAAGACAGTATTCTAACTGGTTCCAGTTGACCTGTACATACTGCTCTCTAGGGCACACCAAGGTCAGTATAGAAAAAAGAAACACTGAAAGCATTCTTCTGGCCAATAAATAGCAACATTTCAAGTACCATCAAATATACATAGAATGCATACTAAACATRAGATTTTGCTTACTACACATGAATTGGTGACCTTCAGCCTCCATTCTACGCCAGTAGAATAGTTTGTCCCACAAAGAGCATTAGGAGGTTTCCACATTTTTCCTAGGGCGCAGATACGTTCCAAAAATGTCATGTGCCTTTCATCTCTGCCAGAACTCTACCTCCATCCCAATAGCAATCCCTGCACTCTTTCCTGGAGAGAGGAGTTCTGCATGATCCTCCTGAACGCCATTTAATAGTCTTGGTCTCTTCTCATGTGCTATGTGACCATAATGTGATCTTTTACTTTAATACGTTAATTTAAAGGAACTGTAACTTTTCTAAGAAACCTCAGGCCAAGGAATGTGTCTCTCAGCACCCTCTGGCTTGGTAGTGTCAGCATTTCTAAGGAATGCAATGGAGATTCTTAACTGAAGCAAATGTAGAAAACTTTCAGTCTTTGATCCAGCTCCCAAAATAGACAGTTGTGCTGCTTACTATTTTAATCTCCCTAAATCATAGCTCAGATTAAGTGGCAATGGGAAGGGCTGCTGACTACACTGTATTCTTCAGTAGGGACAGGACATGCCGTAATTTGCTGAGTGTAGAGACCTTGACATCTGGAATTTTAGGTAGCAGAAGTGAACACAATTACTGCAGAGGTTCTTAGAGAATAAAAATAAAAGCAGGAGTGTGACATATTATTCGATCCAAGAGGAATCTTTGCACCTCCCTTCTCCCAAACCCATCTCTGGAATTTTAGTAAGTTCATAGGATTTGCACTTTGGATTTGTTTGGTTTTTTTCTCTCATGATTCTGTGCCCTTTTCTATCTTTCTAGTCCAGTTTGTGAAGATTGTGTATATCCATAAAAAATTTTCACCTTTACAAAACATTAAGTACTAGTCAATTAATTCCATTGAGGATACCTGCATGGCCTTAATGTGTATCTAGCCATTCATTTAAACGAAGCGTTACCCCCTGAATACCATCAAATAGCTGATATTTATGGGCCTACCAGAAATACTTAAGTTAGTAGTTACTTTCCATCTATGAAGTATCAATGTTGGTTCTTAAGCTGGGTTAAAAAAATAAAAATAAAAAAAATTACTTCTGGCTTTGGATACTTTGAATATGATAAACTTGATGTGCAGAAGGGAACGAAATTCTCACATATCTGAGAGTTACACTGCATCCGTTTGGGGACTAGTTACTCTGAGCTCAGAAGGGCTTCTCACAGCATATGCATCAGATCAGCATTTAGCACTCTGCAACCCCAGCACATCATGGCTTCTGATCTCCTCTTTAGATATTCTGGAGCAAGTCCGGAGTAATATGAACAAATGAGTCTTGGGTCTTTAACAAGTGATTGAAGATTTATTTTACAGTTACTCAGTAATCTACTTCAAGTAACAATTCAGCTACTGACTACCTGTATTTTTGTTTTTCAAACTAAACACAGCCGCACAACTTAACTGTTGTACTACAGAACTCTCTGGATCCCTAAAATTTCGAGATGGAAGATTGTGTGTTTCAGATATTCCTTTATTTCATTAAAATATTATTTGATTTTAGCTTAAGTAAAATTAATTGTGATTGAAATTATTCTAAGTAAAATCAATTTTTTTTAAAGCTGATAGTAGATTTCCCCTTGGATTTTCTGTGAGCTGACACTGCCTGGAAGTGTCTACCTTGATTGTATATTGTACACTCTTGGATGGTGTGGGTAGTCAGAAAATGCAGTAAACCAACATTTTCCCTCTTGATGTGCAGCAAGTTAGTCCCTCAGTCCATAACTGTGTTCCTGAGCAAGCTTAATTGACCAGAATAAGGCAACCAAATGTGAATATTCTTTGCTCTTTGATTTTTAGAATGCCCTTTAGCAGTATAACCAAAATGAGACTAAGGACATGAGTTATGCCAAATTAAGAATCTAACAGAAAACCAAATATTTATGTTAATAAAAGAGAAGGACTGACATTCCACATCTGTCCAGCTCTGGGGAACATCAAGGCCTCAAATACTTCATTTTTGTGTTTTGTACTTAACCAGTGTTCAGTGATGGCAGATGTCTTAAAGTCAAAGGGAAAGGTTGTAGTTCATTGCACAGTTTAAAAATAATCCTATTTTTTCCTGGTGATCCTACTTTTTAGCTGGACCAGCTCCCTGATCCTGTTCACTGTACAACTAAGCGACCAGCTGTGCTGGGACAATGGTGGGGACAGGAGGTCAGGAATGTAGAGTGGGTGGCAGCAAGATGGGGAAGAAGTCTGTTTAGAGTTGCTCAGGCAGCACTGAAGCCAAATGTCTAGTTAGGAACTAAAGACCCTAACTATTGAGTCCCTCTATTATTTTTTTTTTTGGGGGGGGGGAGGAGGAAGTGGGGGGAGTAATTTTAAGTTTTTATCTTCACTTTAAAAAAAAAAATGCAGTCTACCTTATTAGGCTTCCCATCATCTAATTTAGGAATAATAGCATTTAAAAAAACCTAAACCTTTATACAGTTTACAAAGGAGTATGCAGTAGTAATAGCATATTATTGGAGCTGCCAAAATGGTGGAAGACACTTCTCACATTCAGCCCAGGCATATTAATTTACTGATTTTTCTAAAAATTCCTCTCAAATCCTAAAGACTAGGCTGACCAGATGCTGATGTCATTTACATCATTGAAACTTTGGGGTAATCCCAGCAGTTTCTGTGAAACATTCTCCACCCATATTGTATAGGAGAAAACAATTTAACCTTTGCTTTTTCTGTGTATGACTACAGTGATTTTATTTATAATTCCTGACTCTCTTAGAATTTTACAGACACTTTCCCCCTTCTAATTTAATTGATTGATTTCCAAAAATCACTTTAGCAAAATAAAGAGAAGTCAGAAAAAACCCTAATTTATCATTCCAATAACAGCTCATAAAAGATTGTAATTCTTTTTTTCTGGCTAGCGTTAATAATATTTACATTGGAAAGGTCTAGGACAATCTCCCTGAAAATACAATTGTTTTCTGCACCATCAGCAACCTACTAGCTAGATAAAATAAGAATCTCATACCTCAGAGCTTTTTGGGTACTTGCTCAAATTAAAGCTCTCATTTCCCTCAGGCCTTCTGTACATATTTCAGCAAACTAACCATGGAAAAAGTACCAAAATTAGAGACAAAAGGCTTAATTATGAAGAATCCAATTCCTATTCTAATTGATTTCCTATTATTATTTCTGGTTTTAGCAAGGCTGTTTAGCCTACAAGAGAAATCCCTCTAATAATGGAATTCCATGTAGTATTTTTGAGAGATCTCTTTGCCTTTTTTCCTCTTGATTCCCCAACACCACCCACTTCTCTTTCATTCACACACAAGTACCCACTTAGTTAATTGTGTGTGATCACTAAACACAGAAACATGAAGGCATGAACATCCCTAATCAGACACATGCACAGAAACAAAATCTCTATCCTTCAAGGACAGGGTAATTTCTGCCAGGCATTTTAAAGCCAAGGCAGGTCACTGAAGTTATTATTAGCTCTAATTAGCACTCCCACAAGCTGTTGAATTCTTTACCTGCAGCTAAAGGGCACTCAATATGGTGCAGAATTTGCTAACATCTTTGAAAGAATCAGAGAAATAGCTCCTCTTTAGAAACAGGTCTATTGCATGTGAATAGGCTTTTGGTAAAATTATGTCTGATCCATGTACCAAATGATCTATAGAAGCAGAGAAATGATGAAACTGTTCCAAAACAAAGCAATTCTACAAATGTCTAAACAGAATCTTAATGAGAAAAGGAAGACATCTGGCCTTACTTATTATAGTGGCGCTATATTTTAAACTTTCTAGCAGGTTACAGACAAATAATTCATACCCCATCTCAGTTACAACACTGTTCTTTTAAGATAGTGTTTTATGTAGGAATTTGAAGATAAATCTGTATGAAAACTGAATTTTTCCCCTGTGAAAAGCCCCCCCCCCCCCCCAAGAATTAGAGAGATCTGAACTGAATCACAGAGCTCCAAAAAAAATACTGCTCCTGATTGTGAAATTGGCTAAGAACTGATGAAAGCCCCGTAGGCCATCACTTTTGTATGTTACGCACATTTCTAATAAAGTGCCATAACAAAGAAGTCTGGCAATAGCTCTCATTAGTAAAAAGCACTGCTACAGAGTGCTACAGGATTTATTTGAAAGAGGGGAGAAAGAAAATGTGTTAAAATCAGCTATTTTGGGTCTACAAGATAACCCACAGTATGACCTTTAGTCTAGAGAGACATTTTCTACAAAAAGTAAGCAAAATTGTAACAGGAGTCGAAAAGTAACATATTATAATAAGTAAAGCTAGTAAAATATTTATTGTAGAACCTAATATGTAGGAACCTGGCACCTAAAGGATTCACCTCCAAAAACAAGCCACTATTCTCTATGGCAAGAAGTTGGAAATAATGGAAAGTCTTAAAGATACAGACAAGACTTGTCTCCAACTACCATTCGTTGCAAAAGTGAAAAGCAGAGTGTGAGAAACACAGAGTAAACACTGCTATGTTTGCAAAAATTCAAGGCCCGGCTCAGTGCAGCTAGACAAGTGGCAGCTCTTCATTAGCTGGACCCGCAACCCACCAGCTGAAAGCTAACCTCCAGATTGGGGGTCGCCTGTGTCACTCTGAGCTGTATTCAAGTTTGTGTCTGTCACTGAGAGGCTGCAACTTCACCACAAGCTCCACTTGGCAATGCACTCTTGCATTATATGCATTTTCATACAGCCAAATGTCAAATCATAGAGCTGGGAATAAGGTCCCTAGGATACACATCAGTCCCTTCCATGTGATGCAACACATCACGCTTTGTGGCTGCAATGGTCAGCCAGCCCCTTTTGACGTTATGCCATCCTTAAAGTACCATTCACAATTTTAAAGAACAACTCCACAACTCGAAGCACCTGTAATATTAATGGTCACAATTTTAGTGTGATCAGTATTATTACCTCTGCTTTAAATTATACACCAAAAAACCCCCAAGCTTCTATGTACTGTGAGACAGTATTAAGAGCCAGGACTGGAATCCATATCTTTAGCCTCCTGGTCCCATTCTTGAAGCCATTTTCTTTGTTAGACTGCAGACAGCGATGCATTTCCTCTAAAACTAATATACAAATAGCATCAAAATTCTGGCCTTTACTCCCTCAGTAGTAGTACCATTAAGAAGATGAATCAAGGTCACTGCTTTTTTATTTGTGATATCCACTTTTTGAAAAGGAAGTGCCACAAACTGAGATGTGACACTAGCTGGCGATGAAGTCTCTGTCATTCTCCGTAATTTGCAACAATGCACATCTGTAGTATTTTCATTATTGAGACACTTGATTTTCTGACACCAGGGCACAGCTACAAGGTATATTTCTGGGAACGCAAAAATCACATGATCTATTTCCTTTAGTATCATGCCACCAGCTGAAGGGTGAAGTAATTGCCTGGAAGTGCATTGAGTTGTGTCATTCTGCTAAACTAATTAGGATAATGGGAATTCTGGAACTAATTCCCTAGACACCTAACTAAAATCAAACCTTTTAAACACTGCAATAGAAATTAATGTCAAATATATCAGGAACACTTTCCTTCATGGATGCAATAAGACAAACCTTTCTACAGGAACAAGCGTTGCTGACTCATAATAAACTCTCAGAAAGGAAAAGAACAGAATTTTCTAACTGATTGTGATGATTCTAATACAGTTGGCTCATTGACAAGTCATTTATAAGGTTACAAAGTTAAGTAAAGGTTGCCAAGCACTAATAGTATAATAGGACCCTGGGATGCCTTGGATGTGCATTTAGAGGTTCCATTTACCAAATAAATAGGAGCTGGACAGATTCAAAAAATGAGGATGGTGCTTATTTTAGGAGACATTATATATGGTTTCCAGCTTGTGTTTCAAAAAAAAA
Source organism: Oceanodroma leucorhoa (assembly GCA_030449065.1). Classification (NCBI taxonomy): domain Eukaryota; kingdom Metazoa; phylum Chordata; class Aves; order Procellariiformes; genus Oceanodroma; species Oceanodroma leucorhoa. Next base: position 207,413 of record JASVER010000048.1, read on the forward strand.
AAAGAGCAAAATTAGAGAACTGAAAACAAAAATACATACAAAATCTCTCTTTTTGTTAATATGACATGAGAGATSTTGATTCTGGAATCTTGAGATTAGAAGGCATGCGTACTACCCTGTTCACTGAACAACTTTAAAATGAAAATAACCAAATGTATAATGCATATTTATAAGCAAACAAAACTCAGCTAAGTTGAGTATGAGCATTGATAAGTATTTCACTCATGATTTCACTTATTAAGGATTATTCACATTATCTCTAAATCACTTYCACTAAATTAAGAGAGCCATATGTTGCTGTTACATCTTTGAACTTTTTCCATACTTTTTAGCATGTATCAATTCAAATGTTTAAGGCATTAAATATATTTTAGAACAACAGTTGTTAGTTCAGAGGAGGAATATGACCCTGTAAGAAACTGTTTTGGCATACCCTAATATTTGTCTGACATTTCTAGTCAGCCAGTATGTGTCTTGGTGAACCTGGAGGGTCAGCATAGTAAAGGCAGCAAGAAAATCCAGGGGATTATTAAGTACATAGAGAACAAACAACTACAGAATTTCAGACTTTGCTTTTCACACTGCATCTCTAATGTCGAGCTATCTAACCATCTTGTCTTCTTTATCATCTATGAAAAAAATGAGGAAAACAATGCTGAGGTAGCTGTGTTTTAAAATAATGCTTTAAAATGTCTGTCTTTATACTATTCTGTATCTGAAGAATATAATCTTTACTGCTCTTACCAAAGTTTTCTATCAGAAAAATCACTTTTCCCCTTTTCATCAGCTTTGACACATACTGTAATCTACCATGCATCACTTACATATCGGCACAAAGTGATTACACTAATCATTATCCACTCATCATGGAATAAGATGGTAAGCAGGATTCTAAAGGGCAAGAATTGTTTGTAGTTTCTACTGTTACTAAACCCAAATGTTCCAAATCCTTAACTTCTAAAAACAAAAATGACGGTTCTCTCTGTTCACTTTCAGTTTACCTATTAGGATTCATACAAACACAAAATGCTTGATAAAATAGGACAATCTTTTCTTAACAGGGTACTTCTTTATAGTCATGAGAAGAGTGTTCAAGAGCAGCAGATGAAATGTTACATAAAAGCCTAAATGCATCATTCTTACATGATCACTCGGGTTTCCTTGATCTTCTCAAGCCCAATGATTCTTGGCAGTTTGCTCCATTCCATAAAAATCACATGTAATCCAAACCTTGGTGACTCCCCCATTTCTATCAAGTTTATTCCTGGAAAGAAAATAATCCAGTCAGAGGAAGGAGACAAAAAGAGACTTGTTCAACAGGTTTAAATTTAGGTTTTGTAAAAATATAGCATTTTCCACAGTCTCCAGTCCTGACCAGTAAGTCAGAAAACAGAAAGGTAAGTCCTGAACATATTAGTATGTGAAGATTAAGCTCCTGAAATCAGGATACGCTCTTGACATCCTAACCAAGTTTTTAAATAATATAAATGATGCAATTCTCTGAAAAGTTTCTTGCATTGTGAAGTAGTCAGATAAAATATGCATGTTCTTAAATAGAACTTCTAATAAAAATACTTCTTTATTACAGTAACGGCTGGCTGTTAGTGCTGCTTGCAATATGGTAGCAAAAAGTGAATGAAAGTAATAGAAAGTGGCATGCCAACAAAGGAATTTGAAAGCAATGAAAGAGATGTATATCCTTGTTGTTTTTTACTTTGTTTTATTCTTTGCTGGTTTTAAAAATAATTTTTATCAAATATATCACTTGAGGCTGAAAATAAGTAGCCCAAATACGATAAGCATGAAAAAGGACCCAACATTTAATTAATAAAAAAAAGTATTTTCTTTCTGCTTTAGTTTTAGGTTTAGGTACACACTCCAATGCAGTATTGTGACAGATAATGAAAACAGAACAAGGAATTTCATATTTAACCCATGGTCTCACTCAGTTTCCATGAGAGTATGAATTTATGTACTAAAAGTATATGGTGGGTGAGAAAGACAGCAGAAGCTAATTTTCTTTAATCTATTATTTCTTCTTTTAAAATTTTTATTTGCTCTAACTACTATTTCTTCTCCACTAGCAGCTATTCATCTTGTTAAAGAGTCTCATAACTACATCCTTCATCAGATGTAGATTACATCTACTGTAAGAAGTACTACAGTGCAATAATAACATTTGGTGTTAAACACCAAAATGACCCCACTACAGGCCTCTGTGGGAGGGGAGTGGTGGGAATTACTTTGGACTGGTTCTAGTCTAGTTCTGTGGATGAGTGCCCATCAGAAGCTGGAGCACATCAGGTACACTCCTGGAGTGCAGGTTTTGGTGTGGATTAATCTGTAAGGAATCTGCTATGTGTGCTCCCAGATCACTCCACAATACAAACCAAAGCATGGTAAGATCAGGAGATTTGCTTTAAAAGTGCACTCCTGGTGAGTTCACTCATCTTGGTGCTGAACAAAAATATTTACGTAGCTGCATCTTACTTGTACTTCCATTTAAGCAAAATGTTTCAGTTCTCCTTTCACGACACAGACAAACTGTTTGCCCAGGCTTTCACTCTTACGATCTAATTAGCTTGAGAACAACACATTTTAGAGGGATCCTTATTTGCCACATCTTTTCCTTGAATACAGTCCCCTCCATTCTACAAGAACACAGATATGTCCTAAAGCAATCCTACATTTTTCCTTAGTTAACTACAGTGCCATCACTATTGAATTGTTTAAACAGCATCCTAACAGTCAACCTAGGCAATTATAGTAACAAGAGTCTCAAGCTAAAATATATTCTGTTTTGCGAAAAACAGTCTCACAAGTTGGAAACAGATCAGCTTCTTTTGTGGCTTCATTCACTGCAAAACTACCATTAATGTATTTCTAAAAAGTCATCAATCTATTTCGAAATAGAATTCCCAGTTATTATTTCCATTGAATGATTTTCAAAGAAGTTGATCTAATGGCATTAAACAGCTTAAATATACCAAGCAAATAATCATCACGGCAACACTTCTACCTTCAGCAAAAAAGTTTCTTTACTTGAAGGGTTTATTTTTATGAATTCAGCACAACAGTATATTGCCACTACAATGTATAGAGACTTAAAAGAAGAAGTAGTAGAGTGTCAGAAGGGAATAAATACTGTATGGGTCAAAATTGGTCTTTATCTTTCTCCTGCATATAGTCCGCATCAAGATTAGTGCTAGGAATGGAGCCTAATTTGATAATATGGTTTTAAACTTTCATTTTAGAAAAGTAAATTAATTCCTCATTAAAACTCAATGGCCATAACTTGTGGGAACTTCACCTAGGTTTGGATTTCTGAAAGAAATAGTCAAATTCTAAGCTTGCTTTCAGTGCAGTTTCCACTATGTTCACACTTTAAGCATTTGGGAAAATTCTGGAGCAGATGATTCCAACCTTTTCCCAGTTGGCCTTTATGCAAAATGACTGTATTTATATATATATATATATATATATATATGCACATTGGAAGTGACTCTTACAAATAGCTGAACTCAAGCAGTAGCCAATTTCAGCAGGTCACAGTAAACCACTTCATTAACACTCCTCTGAAGCATCAGGAGATTCCTTTTTGGTTACCAAAATTTTGCAAGACTTTTAAAATGAAATAAAAAGACATAGCAAACTGGTACGGTCAGTACCAGCGTACTGGTATGCAACAGCATATAAAATTTTATGTTTAAGCTGGATTCTGTTTAACAAAAAGACTATTATTTTATAGATTGTTAGAGAACAAGGTTTATCTTGCTAATTATGAGGAATTAGTAAATAATGGGTCTTGAAGTGGAAATGATACAATTAAAACTAAGATAATAATTGTATTACCAGATATATTGTCATTCAAAAGCAACTTTATAAGGTCTCATTACTAAGATGAATGGTGAACAGCCAGGCTGAGCAGGATTTCCATTTTTTAAACTATGCTATGTCAAATCTATATAATTTTGATCCTTTTTTAAATGTTGTTTACAATGTCTAAACAAATTTTACACTCTGGTGGCTGAAACCTAAAACATGTGGCAAGAAATTAGATACAACACTTTACAATTTTTTAGCACTGTGAGATTTTGTTGAGAAATTATCGTTATCAGAAAAGCATTTTTTTCTAGTAACAACAACATGTACATTTTCTCTCTCCCTTTTTCTTTACCTTGATGGTATGCCTAGAAAAATGTTTATACAGAATCATCTTGAAGGTAAATTTTTATTTGAGGAAATTTCCCATTACCTTAGAAACACAGCTGTCTCAAAACTGAATGGTTTTACACTGAATCCATCTGTTTGCCAGCTAGTCCTCGTTCCTACAACGTCCCTCCACCAGGCATGGCCCCCATTGCAGCTTGCATTGCAAAACCTTCCTGCACTGAACCACTCACCCAGCCAACTGATTCCTGTGACCCACCCCCACTGAAGTATGCACTTTTATTTCTAGGGAGGCTACGTTTGACACTTCTTATTGGGAAAAAAAAAAAGAAAAAAGGAAGATAATAACTGCGCATTAACGTTGGGTAAATGAGACCACTTGATTCCTGCTGGCAGACAGCTCTACACCTGCTTTCTACCACACTTGCTTTCTCATATCATTCCTTTTCATTGAGGGGCTCTGGAGAATACCTGGTACCGTAGAAAGAAAGAGACAGTCTCCACAGTCAGGATTTAGGCTCATTTAAAATAACTTTGAAATGCAGCCATATCCCTAAAAATCCATCTTTAATTTATTTTATAATGAGCCCAATTCTTCCTAAACCTATTTATAAACTCCTTCACCTTATACATGCTGAATATCTTGCTAACAATATTTTATTTTTAGAAGATTCCTTTGCCTGATAATTTTGCAGACTCTATTCAACTAGTCTCCTGATAAATCCAAATTATGATAATTAAATACAGAGAAGTATTTCATCCTGTCATAATTTTTGGCTGTCTGAAACATCAGATGCTGTTATAAAGAAACTGATTTGTCTCCATAGCGAAAAGAAGAAAGATGCCTAGAAGCTTGTCTGCATTAATTAATCTGTTGCAAGATAGCTTTTAGAAGAAGGCCCAACCACCTAGGCATATTTTAGACATCCTCCATAAGGTTTGGTGTTTGAACAGATGTTTATTCTCTCATTTCGGCTCTACCAGTGGCTCAGATTCCAATTCTCTTGTTTCTTTGGCCAAGGTGCTGTTTTCTCCAACACATGGCAGAGATGATCGGCCTCAGCTAACAGTTCCTGTGATGCATGTCAAATTGTACCATGTACTAATATGTTTTACTCACAATCTATAGAATTTACAATTAGTTTAAATGATAAACAGAAAAATACAAATAGAGAATCCGCCAGACAAACTCCTTATTTTGCTGAGCAACAGTTTTATCAGAGATCCCATAAGTAACTTGAAGCTTGTCTGTGTCTCCAGACTTCAAAACTCCATATTTCTTTCTCCACAAGATACTCTGCCTTCCTTTTCAGTAAATACATTCAGTCTGCACAGTCCTACTGAAAGTTAACTTTGTATTCAAGTTGGCAAACAGGTCAACTATTGTGTCCTCTCTGAACACTGCTTTTATCTGACAGGTCTATGAGTCAGCAACATCTTCCTTAAACACTCACTTCCAGTATTACATGCATAACCACTACAGCATTTTGTTCAAATGAATGACATTCAGTGAACATGCCCTACACATGTTTAGTCCAAAACTAATACAGCAGCATCAGGATTTAAACTAATAAAAAAAAAAATCTTACACGTATCTCAAGGCTACACTGACTTTTAATTTATGCCTCCGGATAGAGTTATCTTTCAAAGCGGCACAGAGCAAAGCACAACACTAGTTAAGTCAAAAGCCTTGTAGGCATGGGAAGAAAGGAGGTGGCCCAGGACTGCTGCCGTAATGGATGCGAATACTGTGTTTTCACACCTACACCACATATATCACATATGTAACTGTGCCGGATTGTCCGGGCATGTTCCCTGCCTGCTGGCCAAACTCTTCACTTGCTGACACATTCACACCTTGCACAGCCAAGGACAAGATGAGAAAAACTGACTCAACTGTAATCTGTTGCCTGGGAGGCTTAGGACACTTCAGTGCCAGCGAACAGCTCTCTACCCTAGGCTGAAATGCTACAGTAAACTTGTTTATATGTGTTATTGCCAAACTACATTCAACAGAATATAACAGCTACTTGATTGAAGGAATAAAGGAATTGAATTAGTAGAAGCTCTTTTGGGCTGTGGCTGCTGCTCACAGTATATGCCTGCCCCACACCTAGCCCTAGGTAGCCTCTGCCCTTTGGGATGATTTTGTGCTGCAGGCACACTATGTGACATGGTTCCTGTCCAAAGGAATATATGGTCCAAACAGAGCTGACTATAGCAAGATTATGACTTAGACAATTTTTATGTTTTATTAATAACCCATTGGAGAAAGAGAACGGGGAATCTGTGAAGATTTTTTCATTGTTTTCCCCATTTTACATTCATTCCAGACCCAACACTGACTGGCCTAGGAACTCTTCTTCATTACAGCAGATAGTAATATCCCTTTAAAGGATTATGAACCAGACATGGACTACTCTGATTTCATCTGCACTTCAGGATAGCAGAAACACAGATAGGTTGTCAGACCTCAGCTGAGAACTTCCAGCCTCATACAAGGCTAGCTTCTTTCACCTTTGTGCCAGGGACAAACAAGATAGGTGAATGTGGACTAGAATTTCATTTTCTAATGGCATGTTTATAATCCTTCTATTCTCCACTTCTCATGCAATAAGAAAGAATATTTTAATTCTATCCAGAATTTGAAGAAAAATATTTACATGATATTTTTTCTCTTCCACAAATATTTCAGATAAATAACATCTCATTATCTGAAATGCACAAGTAAAAGCTGAGCTGGGAGAACTATATTAGGGACATAGGAATTATTCTGCATACCTGAAGAAAACAGATGCATCAGTTCCACCAGGGACCATCCTGCAGATGACAGAAAAGAAACTAACAGATAAAAAGCAACTAAAATTAAATTGGAAGGCTAAGAATTTTGGATTGTTATTTCATTTCCACTTGATTCTAGTTGGGACTGCAAACGTACTGAAGCACCACGAGAAATGCTGCCCTCCCCTTGTGATATCTCTAGTGATTTCTGGGAAGGTTCCAGTTCACAGTCTGATATACCAGGAAATAGACACAAAAATAAGTTGATGTGAAAATTCCAGGTCAGTTCAGTGTGGCAAACTAGGAAAGTTCAGCTGGCAAGGGTGGGTGAGCATCTCCCAGGATAGTTTTATAAAATGAACCATTAAGACAGAGGTTGTCTAATCAATTGCAAAGCTCTTATGTTAACCAATTATTTTAATTGTCCTGAAGAGGTCTGTCCAGCTAGGGTGGCAGCTATAAAATGCATGTGGGGCAGAACCTGTCCCCATAAATAAGCTTATACCTGTGTAAGAGTAATAACATTAGGTTTGTTAATAAAAACCAAAATAATCCCTACCTCCACTCCCAAAAAGCCCTTGTCCAGGACTAAGTAAATTGCAAAGTTGTTAATAAAAGAAGCAATAAAGCTGAAAGATTGTGAAGGAAGTATGCTTAGGACAAAATGAACATTCATTTTAAGGAATAATTCTCCCTACATTTCAACAAATGTGCCCCAAAAAGTGGCTACAACACAGAGCACTACCTCAGGAATGCACAGCACTGCAGAAGAGTCATCTACTGAAAAGCTAGAATAACTGCTGCATAAAGAATTCAGAATACTTAGAATATAAACACTATAATTACATAGCAGCTTAATTACAGTTTATTACCTGAAAGGTTAGGAAAGAACTTGTGCAAAATAAAGGAAACTCTTCCTTCAGTTATTGGAAAGTTTTTCTAATAGATTTGTCAGGTCCAGTTAGAAAAAAATGTATTTGTCTTTCAAAAAAATAACACGCCCTTTATGTGAATCCATAGCAGAAAATTACGGAAGTTATTAAACTCACTGTAGAGGGGTAATAGATGGTTTTAATTCAAAATGAACTGAGTAGAGAGTGACTTTTGCTGCTTGCAACGCCAGTTGTTTAGTCTAGGCAGCCTCCCATAGATCTGAACAAAATCCATGACACTGCTCAAAACGAAATGAAAAAGAAAGAGGACAAATAGCTTCACTTTCATTTCTAACAACTGACCCAGCCCCCATGGAAAATGTGTGATATATCTCTAGCTGATAGCTACAGGAGCCTGAGAAGCAAATAGTATCCACCAGCACTCAACACAGTTGCATGTGGACTATCTATTATCAGATATACACCTTTCAAAAAAAAAAGAACACAAAAAATCCCCCAAAAATCTGCCAAACAGCCAAGCCTGAAATGTCAATTTAATCATTAAATGCAATCACAAGAATGTACCATCTGCAGTATCAGATGCAGTGCAGAAAAAGGATCAGTAGAAAATACCTGTAAAGTATAGAACAGAGGTAGTTGCTCATTGCTGTCAATGACAGTAGCCAATGTGTTCTCTACCTTCAGTTTGATTATAAATTCTCATATTGTCTGTGTTGTCCAAATTGCACTAGGAGTACTCGAAATATGCAGGACAACAATCATAGCACTGAACTAAAATTGGGGGAGTGTTTTGGGTTTTTTCTTTAAAGTTTTCTTTGGCCTTCTTTTCTTCAATTAGCTCAGTATAAGGTGTTGGTTTTTTTTTTCCTTGTAATTGAATTATCATAAACCATCTTCTGTCACTTTCCACTGGCTTGTCACACTCTCAGTTGTTGATGGAAGTGATTTTTTTTTCTTTCTTTCTTTAGGTTAAGGTAAAGTCACTCAAATTACTAAGACTTTACTGAATAAATAATTATAGAAATAGCTGGTTTAGTACCTCCCCAACATTTTGGAGCAGAAATACAGTCAGCATTTCCATACACAGGAAAATAAACATAACTTCACAAATCCTATTGAGAAATACTTATATAACATTCCTAGAAAATTCATAATTCTAAAACCAGAAGAAAATAATAGAACCTACTATACAATGACTTCGCTCACTTCATATTTTCTTGTAAAATTTACATTTCTTAAATATGTCAAGTCGAATCAATCCATAGCTTTTTATTAACCTGAACTTCTTGCTGGGAAGTAACAGCTCTCATTACCGAATGTCATCATCAACAGTGAGAGTTACTATCTAGGTGTCTATCTAGATAATTATATGTGCCTAGGTTTAAGTGAGGCTTACCTTCCTTGTTTTCTTCATGTACTTATTTATCAAAATCAGTATGGTTATAAGTACATACAACACACAGCTTCTGCTAAGGTTTACTACAGCTGTAGCTCTCAAAATACTCTATTACCACAAAGCTGGTGGGGTTTTTTGGGTTTTGGAGGTTTTTTTGGTTGGTTGGTTGTTTTTTTGTTCTGTTTTGTTTTTTTTTTTTGTTTGGTTGTTGTTGTTGTTGTTGTTTTAATTTCCAAAACCAGAGGCATGACATGCCACTAATTCTTCCTTGTAAACACTATCACTGAGATCTTTCGTAAGAATGCGTTTAGTTAAAACTGAACAGGCAAGTCAGTACTTGGAAAAAAGATAACACAGTAGTAACCTTCAAAAGCTAGAGCTCATGTCTGCTGTGAACCATGGCCAAACTCACCTGCTCATTTAATACGAAATGACTCACTAACCAAGATTTCCCCCTAGAATCCTCCAAACCTATTGCCCAATAGTTTCAGTCAAGTAAGAACTATTTCCGTGATGAATTAGGTTCAAATATATCTTTTTTTTTCCCCTAGACTCTGTACAGAGAAAAATAAGTTTTTCAAGTGTCTGGTCACGCAGTACAAAAATTGTTGCTAGTGACATTTCTTCCTTTCTTTTTTAATAGCATTTTACCAATCTGGAACAACAGTTTTTCTATTAATTCTAGAACTTTTAAAATGAAACCTGTTATGTTAGCTTTTAAAGAAAACAAAACAGCACCCATAATTCCCTGGCTAAAAACCATCCTGTGTTCACTTCTCCCATTAGAGAATAGAAAGAAAATGATTATTACAACCAACATGCATGATGTGTACTGTAGAGAGAACAAAAAAAATCCAGCAGCACAGAGAAGAGTCCAACGTGCTGAGCTAGGGAACATGGATGCTTAGACCTTTCCTTCTCTGTTACTACACCATTAATTCCCACACTATCCCAGATTTCAGTATGAATGCACTTTATATCTATTCCTCTCCGCATGGCAATATAAAGATCACTAGAACAGTGAATGACTGTTACACTATGTTTCTGCTATTATTATTTCCTGTCAGTAAAGGGCAGAATACAGTCTTTGCAGATTTCCTTAGCTAAAATTTATGTGTCTAAGTGTCCATGCTGATTGTTAAATTTATGAGACTTTGATAAATCCAAGACAACTGTCACACTATTGGAATAGACTGTGTTTTTCCTATGGATTTTTTTCTGTATTTCTCAATGGAGGTCTCCAAGGAGAACCTGAGAACTGGATGGTCAATAGGTCTCAGTAGGTGTCCCCTTGTCACAGTGCTGTGGAGTTCTTTCAGTGGCATTCGTTAGTCTACCACCAGCTGTGAGGAAATTTGGTTTCCATTAGTATGCTGGTGATGCTCAGTTTATTTTCTACTTTTTACCAGATCAGAAATGCCATTCTTCAGCCAAGATGCAGTCATGAATGAGAACAAACTTGGCTGAAGATGACTCTGCAGTGGACAAAGGCAATGCTGGCTGCTGGCATTGAAATATTCACATTATTCCAGTCTAAAAAGCAGCCTCCACTCTGAGATCACTTCTCTTATCATGCACAATTATAATGACCAAGCTACCGCTAGCAGAGGTGGCGATTTTTTTTTTTTTTTTTTTTTTGAGTGTCAATACACAGAGACATTCAGGGAGATTGGAGAGTCCCCAGCTCTAGAACTGGCTTCAATGACAGGATGAATTTCCTATGTGCAGCATCTTTTTTGATAAAACACGTCACTGTGCTATGTTTAGTTGCTTTGGTATATGACAGGGAAGATTTGAATTGTGTATTTGGGCATGTGGATTTGCTCACTCCATATAAAACAGCACAATACAATAGGAGGCTACAACATTTCCTAAAGCAAATATTAAATGCAATGTGCTTTTTAAAAATGAAGAAACTGATATGAATGTTTACTGGATATTATCATAGCTCTGAAGAGATGGACCAGAGGGAAAAGGAAATTATGCACTGAATTGGAAAGAGGGGACACTGAAAACAAAATGTTCTGGCAGTGTATATTATATCACCACCATCTGTGACTTAGTCACAAAAACTATGATATATTATAACTTCCTTTTTTTTATGTAAAACTTTAGCTCTGAGGATTCGAGGCTGAACTCAAATGTAGTGCTAAATAACAAAGTGGATAAATTCACCTACTTAGTGTTCAAGGCATGACTCTCAGAGGCAAATAATTCTGTTAACCTGTGCAACTGTTTGACTGTGCTACCAGGTTGGTCACTAGAGGTGAACCAAATGATGGTTTACAGAGACAAAAGAGGGCGTTGGGATTATTACAGAGCTTTCTGTAGTTTAATTAAAGGGAACAATTTGATACTATTTCTGGCTACAGAAATTTGATAAATTGATATTACTCCTTGCTATGAAGATGACAATAAAATGCACAGGTTCTGTCTATTTATAGCTAATTTCTGTATCTTTATACTACAGTGAAAAGATTGTAATGTCCACATTATAATGTAGGACTGAGTGAGCATTAGCCATGGCATGCAAGCCAATATAGCTGACCTCCATTTCGAAATCCTAAGGAATCAAGAAAAAATCAGTAAGGTAGTCTTCAGGAAGTTATTGAATCATTGCATGCGTGTGTCTCAGGCCGTAAACAAACATCCTTTTTCTAGTCAAGGGTAACTGCCTGTAGCAATCCCCCAGCTTTCATCGTCTCCTGAAAGCTACCACTTTTATCCAACTCATGCAGTAGATCAGTTCACATAAGCATGCCCTAATTTGTTTCAAGCAATATAAATTATGCTAGTTTAAACAGTTAAAATAGGTGTTCTGAGGTAGCCTAGCTGATTTTCCTTGCAGCAAATAGGCAACAGTCCAACATCAGAGCATTGACAACAGAACAGTAAGGGTGGTAATCTCTGGTTGGTGGGAGGTGATATAGAGCTGGAGGTGCTAACCTCTTTGCTGGTACGGATGGATGCAGACAAGGATGCCTGTCCACTGCTGTAATATGCTCCTTTGTAATGAGTGTTAAAGTACTGGTTTTCTGCAGCACAGAGTTATACACTCTGAAGCACATTCAGGTTCTTACATACAAAGGAAACTCTACATCCAAATAGCTTTGTTTCTATTGTTACAGAAGTTAAGAAAAAAAAAAAAAAAGATGTTTTTAAACCACAAAGTGAATTTATACATAGTGAAAAGAAAGAAGCCTTCTGGAAGGACTTTTAACTACCGTTTTACACAAGATTTCCTCCTATTTTGGGTCTTTAATGCTTTACATATGCATAGCAGTCCAACTTTCTTCACCCTACCAAATATGACAGATTCTAAATCAAACATGCCAACCAAAGTCAGAAGCATGAGTTATAGTGTTATATGCACCACCTATACACAATATGGGGAAGCAGCTTTTGACAAACTAGAGTAGTTAAGAGGACAATGCAGAATTGAATTCTAGGCAGAAATTCAATTCTGCACAGAAAGGTAATCTCCATTTTTGTGCACTCAGGTTTCCTTCTCTCCAGATACTGTTGTCTCCTCACATTCACAGGGAACCATATTTACAAGGTTCTGATCTGCAGCAGCATCCAGCTGTTGCTGTACCTTGTGGGGTGCCCCTGCCCAGAGTATTACAGGCTCAAGTCCATGGTTCAGCCTCCTCCCTTTCTACTGCATGCCCTAATGCAGCTACTTGGGCAAGAGTGTCGAAAGGATGACCATTAGGATTTTACTCACTCGGCTGTTCTCAAAAATGATTGCATGATAATTGTGATAACGCATCTTCTGATGCCTTTATTTGTCACAGCTATACTTTGCACAGAAGGGATGGAAAAATCTGTCATTCTGACATTGTTCTAGTGCTTTTTGTAGGCTTGCCATGTTCAGCAAGATCAGTTGTTCACCAAGCAGCAAAAATGGCTATTCCGGCTGTTCAGCTGAGCCACTGACCTCTCTTCTGGGCTTGTGAATGTAAGAGATGGCAATTTCTGGATTGATAACAAACTGTTCCTTTCCCCCACATTGCATTCACGAGACTTTTTGGCTCTGCTGTGTCCCCTCTAAAGCATTAAAGAGGAATGTGCTTCCAGCTGTCCTCTGAGAGTCTCATTAGGTTTTCCCAGCCACTTCTATGAAGTTTCACATTGTTGCCCAAATACAATTAGTCTGTAACTATTTGGAGAATTTTTCACTTCTGAGCCTACATACTTTGTGCTAGTCAAATGAACACAGAGATTATAAAATCAGCTTTCCAGGCACTTTCAAAGATACTTTTTCTTATGCTAATAGAAAAATAAGGGAAGATTCGAGCGGGCTATGTTGATATTTTTCACAGAATAATCTTGAGCAAATTAAAATGTAATTTCTTCTACAATCACTGCTTTTGGGTGACAAACTTTTCGCTTAAGTCTTTAGATGTGTCCTGCCTCAGTTTTGATTTTCACATTTGGAGTTTTTGGGAGCACTTGCCTGATTGGTTCTGTGATCTCATTTCTTTCTTACTCCTTATGCTGACTTACCTGATTTCTGCAAGAGACTTTTTAGCTTGCTAAGCCAACAGCAAACTAACCCAGTAGAAAGAAAAGTTAATTTTCACATGTTGGCTGAGTGAACTGAATCAGATGAGTGCCAGAGTCATGGCTGTGCTGCTCAGGAATGGGGGAGTGGGGCCTCTGAGTTCTCCATTATTGCCTCCATGGATGTACAACTCCTAGGAGAAGGCCTGGGCCCTGCCTTGGGAGCAGTGGGTTCCACCCTCACCAATACTGTATATGTCGCAGTAAAATCTTCGTGAGTCTTATTTCCCTACAGAGCAAAGTATGACAGTGCACATCCTGGCACTAAGCTTGGCATCACGACACACTACAACAGGGAGCACACCATCCTTATCCAGCAAACCTCAGGCAGGGATCCTCACCAGCTGAAAAGCATTAGTGCCAACACCACCTAGTACCTCTAGCAGCAGTAATTTCTAATTCTGAATGTCTCCACTGTCAGTGATGTATGCCTTCTCCCACTATTTTTTGGTACATCCAGTCTTGCATCTTTTTTAAAATTAGTTCCAATGTGCCAGCTGAACACATAAGATTATCTTAAGGCCATATAAAATTGATTTACAGGGACACATACCTAAAGACCCAGGAAGTGAGGCTTAAGGACATGAAAAGGACATGAGCCAAGCTCATGAAAAATTCTACTATATCAATATGGTTCTCAGGGAAACAAAAACCTGTCCCCCTAATCTTCTTGGATAGTTGGTAGCATTTGCCACAATGGGGCTCCTATCCTGAATAGGCCTCTGAGTATGACTAGAATGCAAATAATAATTCTCAGACTTATTACATTTAGGGAAATTACTCTGCTGTACTAATGTGTACATTACATGCATTGTTTATATAAGAATCCAAAAAGACTTGTTAAATGAACATCTTAGAACACAAGTAGAATGCAGATAGGCTCAATCTAATCATTTACACTTAGAACAACACAGCATAAACACATCAGCTTCTGTTTTACATTGATCACAATATAATAATAAAATAATATCTTTCTTTTCCATATTCCTTTCTTACTAAACCACTGTGAAACAGTTGTACAAGGCTATCAGTGATTTCATCAGTGATACTGCTCCTAGCTTTTTACCAGTTAGCTAACATGTTCTACCCATTGGTGGGTAGGTCACTATTTCTGCATAAGAAAAACAAATTGGTGGAATTACTCAGGAGCACTGAAGACTACAGAATATGGACATTAGACACAAGCAAGCTTTCTCATGTAATAAAGTCTCTAAAACAATACATTATTTCAAACCCAAAAATCTTCTATAAGCCTATGTCTTTTGCCAGCAGTTTTATTCCTTGCCACTGTATCAATTAAACTGAGTAAGTAGTTATAACCACTATCAGAATTCTTCTAACATACATTAGAATTAATTTTACCTTCATGCTATCTGAGCTGTTCCCAAAGGTGACTAGTTTGCAACACTGAAGTGGCAGAAGGCAACGCAGAAGCTACAAAGAGGTTAACCCTGACTTCGGAGAGGCCACTGTGCATGTCTGTGACAGATAGGGAAAGGAAGTTAATAACTTCACTGATCAACTAATACTTTATCCACAAAGCATACCCTACTGCTTACTTCCCAAGAAGTATTATTAATTACTTGTGCAAAGTATCCAGGTTCAGAGATGGTCAGCATACAGTGCTTTTAGTGATGGCATCTCATGAGACGTCCTTTCTCAAGGCTGTGTGTGCTAACTCTACTCAGATGCTGATTCACTGAGATTTGAAAGCTATTATCACTTGTCTACCTGTCCTTTTTCTTCTAAGCTACAACCAGACTACCTGGACACTTGGCAAATCAGTCTATTATTAGGGACCCAAATTCAACCTTTATCATAGAAGGGACAAGCCTGCTATTAACTTCTCATGTGTATCTTGCAGGAAAGCACCCAGGCACTGAGGTCCACTAATTAGCCAGCTGATTGTCATCTGCTTTTCACCAAAGCAGTTGGTAATTCAGTAATATCACATACACATACATTGTGCAGTTCACACTCACTTCCTGGGCATGAAAGAAACTAGGAAATCTAAAATCTGACAACAGTATAGTAATCAGAAGCTATGTCACTGATCAGCAAGCAAAGCTGTTAAGTGGACTAATGTTTCTAGTGCACTAAGCACTACAACAGCAGAGAAAACCCTTGAGGTGAAAGTCCACAAACTGGTCAGCACCCATGAAGTACTAAGTACTCCCAGCTCCCGCTGATTTCAAAAGGAAATCTGCAGGCCTTTTGTTACCCTTGCTGTTGCATGATCAACTCTGAACAGCTTCCTTTTCACCATCTGGCAACTGAACTCTTGATTCTTTTTTTGTGCTTTCCAGGCTGTCAGATTTAGTATATCCATTGTTTAATGATCCCATCCTCACCTTTAAGTTTATGGAGGATTTTTCTGTTCTAATCCCAGCAAATATCACAATCAAAATCCCTACATTTCTACTCCTGGAAGATGAGACCTCATTTAGCAAAACAGACACTCTTCTTGGAAAGTTTTCATACTTCTAACTTATAAACCCCACAAATTTATAGTAAAATTTAATACTGTCCATGTTTGTTGAATTTTCTCCACTAAAGCAGATCCAGTTTGTCTTGCACACTTCAGCACACTTTCAATGTGCTGCCCTGTTAGATTCTGTTGAACAGCTCCTGGTGACAGAACACAAGGCTGTTTCATTAACCATCCACCAGCAAACCTAATAACATGTGAAGAATTTCAACAGCTCATTCATGGTTCAGTTAATTTATGATAAATTTCTCCCCAACGAGATATCACACGCAGAGATCAAAGAAACTCCAAAGAACAATTTCTCTTCCCGTATTCATACATTTGTGAAGCTGGGAGGAGTCTAGAGAGAATGAGCAAGAGCAGCTGACGAATTGAGACCGCTTGTGCTTCCAACATGGAAAATAGTTATAAAATAAAAGCCCATCCCTAGTAGGAAAACAATGCCATGGGGAAAAAGGTATTTTTGCTCAAAGTATAGTTTTTATCATCAGGAACATGTTCACAAAAGACTTTGACTGGGAATCTGAAACTCTCTGTTCACAGACCAAAACCATCAAGGCCAATATAAGCATCCCTGGGTTGTTCTACCCCTGCAGAACCCTTTGTCTGTCTGTCCCTAGCTTTCAGTTTATTCTGCTGACAACTCCTACTTAGTGCAGATTACTGGGAGACACTTTTTGGATCTGGAATTTCAAACTTTCAAATAATACTTGCAGTTCATACATTTATTCATTTTCCCAATTGTTTCACAATAGGCTTTAGCAATCTATAATTAAGACATATTCACTGAAAAAATTCTGTGCGCTTTCAGGTGTCCTAGAAAACAAGTATATAACAATCGTACTATAATTTACTTTGGAACATAGTGATTTTGTTAATCCATTTCTATGTATTCAAAATATGGAAAGCAACTTAATTCTTCACAGTTTGGTTCATGTCATTCTGCAACTGATAAACAACAAACATGTAAATAAAAAATAACCCAACTGAAAGTGCATGTTAAAATTTCCTTCAATCTGACACACTGTTGTCAAAGCCCAAACACCTAGGACTACAGGACAGACATAACAGATCAAACTAGAGACACTTGAAAAATCTGGTCAGAGAAAAATCAATACTGCATAATACAGAAAAAAAAAATTAAAATTTATCCAGGAAGTTAATGGTTGACTTATGCCCTGAAGAATGAGTCTTCGTACTCCTCATATACTTTTATCCCCTAGTTTAAATGTGGATTTTCTCCTTCCTCCCAGCAACCTTCAGTGAGCAGTTTTCGCACAACCTGTAAAACTGGGCAAAAAAATATATGCAGCATAAAATCTGATCACAGAATTTTCAGGAATAGTCATCTTACCATTTCTTGCTTTATCTTAACCAAGGTTTCAAGTGAGCAGACAGCACTTAAAATCTTCTGGCTCAGAAGGAAGGAGGAAAGGACGAGAACAGATTTTAGAAGAGCTAGATGAAAGGGTTAAAGAATGGGCTAGCAAGAAACACAGAAATCCAAAGAAAACAAAGCCCAATCCTATAAGGTGCTGAGTACTTGCAACACCCCTTAAAATGAAAGGTAGTTGACAAACATAAATAATTGCCTGAAATCACGTCCAAAGGAACAGACTCTGCCTTTCTATGATGGATACACACAGGAAAGGGATAATCATTTTAGTCACTGCATGATCAACAAACTTTTTATCTGTCTAGACATCCTTTTACAAAACAAAACAAAAAAAACCAAACCCCAAACAAACAAAACAACAAAAAGTCCACATGTTTCTCTCTTGCTTTTTGTGCTTGCCCTTCTATGGGTATCTGAATTTTTATATTTCTCTTCTCATACACTAATGTATACGAAATGACTAAAGAAAGATGATCAACAAATTATGTCTACGGACCAACCACATCCTCCAGCTTTATTCAGATTAGTCTCACTGAGATGAACTGGGGAATATTCCAGCAGACACAGAGGATTCCTCCAGTCCTAGCAACTCCTATACCTTCCTCCTCCTCTGCCCCTGTGAAGCCACCATGTCCCTTTCCTCGAGAGATCCAAACCATTATGGTGCTAAGGGGCATGAGCTAGCAAGGCCTCTTCAAAGCACAGCTCTCGCCACTCTTTTTTTACTGGATGCTCAAGATACCACAGTGTTAAAAGACATTTTTCTTCCTGCCTATGTTTCAGCACTGGGTTGAAGGGTGTCAATTATTAGGCTTTAAGTGGGGCATGCTTTCACTTGTGTCTCCAGAACAATGTTTACATTAACAAACACACTTTTCAAGAAGGCAATGTCTCTTCAGCAGTAAAATGTTTTATACAGATACAGACACTAGGTCATAGCAAAAAGAAAGCTATAGATACTCAAGAAAGAGCAAGAGGCAGCTTCTTAAACGAGAGATTCTGACTCATGGGAAGATTACATTACTCCAAATAATTAGATTCCTTTGCTACATATGCTGAATAGACATCCTTTTGCAGCTCAAATCAGCAGTCATCATTGCTTATACTGTGAGAAAGATCCAGAAGGAAACTAGCTTAAACAGCCCGTAGGTACAAGCATTTTCAAGGTTATCCACACTACTGCAGCTGTTCTGTTAGCATGTCCTTCACCTGCATTGAGAACCATGTTCTGGGCCTGTAAAAAGTGTTCAGCAATGCATGGATGCACAGCGAAGATTTAGAAACATTCATGGATATTTTATGTATATGGTCTCTGAATATCAAACACTTGAACCTTCTAATACAAATGCCCAAAGTAATATTTCATTCATATTAAATGCTGTAATAATGAGGGGAATGTCATATACTTTATCAAGTACATATAAGCATTGTAGTATTTATACATAGCATTTAACAATTGTGTATAGATTTTTATAAATATATACATGTATGTTTGTGTGTGTATGCACTTAACACTACATAAGATAATTATACAAATTATGTAGCTATAATGGATAATTATGAGCCAAATGATACTCTAACATATCATTAGGTACTACTTTACTGCCCTCTAATACATATTTACTGCTACTGGTTTCCAGATTTTTGGACTTGGAACAGCTTCAAAACCTACAATTTTTTAAGTCACCAGGAAACAAAACAAGTATTTCTTTCTCTCCCCAGCCCAAATTTGGAATTTTACACCCAAAACCAAAATACTGCCAGAAGCCCAGAAACAGAATTCTCACTGTCACTGTAGTTGCAGGTTAAAATTCCAGCACTGCGTGCCCTTGCAGTGCTGCCAAGAGGCAGCTTTATCTCGCTTGAAATTAGATTTAAGGCTTTGAATGGGACACAAATCAGCTGCCTAGCCATCTAACTTACTGGACCATCATGACTTTTAAAATACATTTTTGATCATTTTATACATCTTTTCTCTATGGTTGGAATCACAGTGTGCAAGGGTGTCTGGTCTTACAGGTAAAAGGGAAAAAAATCCTAATAAAAGTTTTATACGCTGTTAATCTTTTTAATGACTTTTTGCATTGTATGATGCATATAGTATTAAATATTCCACAAAATAATATCTTGCATAATAGTTTTCACACGACTCCTGGAAAGGCCTGCAGAGCTCAGCAACAGATTTGCCAATTCTGATAATGGCTCACCCCAAACTTATGCTAACAAATCTTTGTAGGACACTATTGCATGATGGTTTCTCTCACTTTTACTAAAAGAGAGAGTTGTACTAGAGTACTAGACAAAAGTACTCCAGAAATTTTTGAGAACTATGGCTCAAGGGATCGCAATTGTTATAATCTGGACTCAGTTCACCTATACAAGGAAAATCGTAAAAAAATGTATGGCAGCAATAATAAAAACTCTAACACGGGTTCAGTATGCAGAATCTACTTTAAAATATGTCCACAGTAAATTTTCCTTCCTCTTAAAGAGTCTAATTTAAAAAAAAAWTTAATTCAATGTTTGAGAAGAAGTCCCATTTCTAGACATAGTTGCATGATGTTGCATGAGATAACTTTTGTAAACAGTGTGCACTGTGGAGGTTTTAGAAGAAGTAACTACAGGCATCCACTGTAAAAGATGAGTTTGGAGAAACTCAGGATACACTTAAAATGATCAAAGCCTTTTGATACCATATCAGTGAAACCATCAAACTCTTGCTTAGATGAACACACCTAGTGATTGTCAAAGCAAACAGTTCCTATGTGCTGCAAAAACAGGATTTCCCCTCAGCTATTTTGGCTTAATTAAAGCTTTCAGGCAAAATCAGTAAAAACAAAACAACACTATTAAAAAAAAAATAAAAAATCAAAGGACACAATGGAAAAAGACAGGACCATATCTGAGAGGCAAGAGAAAAGGAAACAAGAAGAAAGGGAGGAGAGGGTGATTAAAGCAAAATACAGCTCCCAAGAACATATCCTTAAACATGTTCCCGATATTTCCTCTAAAATACAGATTTCTTGAAAGTACAAAAATTTTAAGGGATCAGATGCCAAGTCACCACTCTTAGACTGAGACTTCTGCATGCTTAGTCCTATTCCTTGAATTAAACAAAGGCCACTTTGGTAGACTAGGATTTAATTATATACAAGCTAGGCAGATTTCCCCACTTAACCAATAGGCTGCCTGGTGCTGGAGAGCTGTCTCATCTCTTTGTAATTGTTACTACAGTCCTAAGGCTAAAACTCAACCAAATTCCCTTTTTTTTTTTTTTTTTATCCTTTCCACTGCAACACTCAATCATCTTCCATGCACCATTGACCTCTTCATTTCCCACTGCCATCCTGCAAACTCTGAGACACCTGTTTGTCTTTTTCTGAGTATCAGAACGGTGCCAAGCATAAATATTCATAAGGGCAGTTTGTGAGAATAGCTAGCACCAAAAATTCGTAAGTAATCCTACAATTCACTAACTTCCCAGTGCAGACAAGGCTGGCTGTGCATATGAATACTGTGCCTGCACCCACCATCTACCAGCTCGGCTCCGCCTTCCAGGGAATATGGCTATTATGCATCAGTCTGGCCTGGAGGGTTGTCCCATGGCCCAGCAAGCGAGTTTCACTCAGTAATGCCTTCCTGTGCTAATATTCTAAAGATTCTAATCTTTCTATCTTCTCATTCTTGTAAATTCCCCGTTACTTTTTTTTCTGAGCTTCAAACACACGTTCTTGCTGCATATATTTCATTTCTCCTCATCCTACAGAATGCTGTGATCCAGAAGTTATGCTGAATTTCTGACATAGCAAGTTGGCACCAGACAAGTGATTTCAGTGCAGGATCACACAGCAAAAAAAGTAAGGCCATAGGAAGAAAATGAACTCCCACTTCCAGCACAGCTATCCTAAAATACAACTCCAAAAATGTCTTTTCTTTTGCAAGACTGTCTTTTTTTTAATCAAAATTTACACTTGTCATGATAGTGTCAGTATATGTGAAAAGGGATATGCACATAAGTAATAGAGGTTTTCTCCTAGTCCCTTAGAAATAAAATTGAAGAAAACAATGCTCTGAATCATGATGTAAGCAAGTACATGTAGAGTTTTGAATCCTTTGACCTATATTTCCTGTTCAGCTCTTGTCCACATCTTCCAGGGTAAGAGCTGACTTGACTTTTTACTAGAGCTGAACACAAAAATATTTTCATATCTCAAGAACATTTTCCAGCCCAACCTAGACAAAAAGCCAAATCTTCAACAGCAACAAAATTGCAAATCAAAGCTCCAAACATTTTAACATAAATTAGCCTAAATATGTTGTTGATCAATTCTGATTTCAACATTTTTTTAGTTACTAAAAATTAACAAATATTTCCAGACAATTAAAAATTTTGAACAACAGCAAATATTAACACTGATAACTTGGATGTAAAGAGGGTATGAAAAGAGTTTTCAACTTAAATATTTTCCGAAACCTGTTAGTTTTCACAGATTGTCTCTGTTTCAAAAACAGCCAAAATCTAAGTCAAAAGTAATGCCAGGTAGCTCTACATTAAACATAAGAGTGGCTGTAGTGAATGAAACCCAAGGTCCATCTAGTTCAACCACCTGCAGTAGTGGCCAAAAGCACATGCATATTCATCAGGAGAAGTTTACATGTACATATAGCGCTTCCCCCATGTACTCTCCCAGTCAACAACCATTTTCAGTTCACGGATCTCCTGAGTAAGTGGTCGTGTCTATGTGTTTAGTAATCCTCACTGGATTTCTCTTACATAGCCACTTCCAGTTTCCAACTAACCTTATATAAATGCTTCATGCCCACATCACACCCAGCGAGGAATTCCACAGATTAACTACATGTCTCGAGAAGAACCATTTTTTGCTATCAAAATAATCCTTACATCTTGTACTGGGAGCGACATACAAGTGATCCCCGCTCTATTTTCTCCATGCCATTGATGATTTTATAGACCTCTATCCATATCACTCTTAATTGTCTTGTCTCCTGGCTGAAGAGTCCTAACCTACTTAGTTTCACATTTGTCATTATTCATTTGCCCTTCCTCTATCTGATAACATCGTACGAACAAATATATTTCATCCAGGCAGTTTGTGTCTATTTCTTCTTTTTGTTTTTAATATAATATCAAGAAAAAGGAAATGCAAGCTCCAAATCAGGCATCTGAATACCTTGGCAGAAATCCTGTCCAAAAAAATTTACTCATGCATATATTTGAAAGGAAGTGTTTTCATGAAGGGAGAAAGTAGTTTTTCCAGCATGTACCTGTTTTTAAATCTTACTTGAAACTATGAAAGTTTTCGTTAGGTAACAGATGGAGGAGAGATGGTTATTTGTTAACATTAATTTATAGTAACAATTTGAGATCTAAATTATGTGCTAGTCCAAAGCATTCCTGGAAAGACATACTGTAATGATTTTCCAGTATTTTTGTTCATAAAATTCAGATTAGGTCAGATTAAACCTTGGGGTACTAATTTCAATTTAGCAATTATGCATTGCACAAGTAGCACTTAAACATTCATATTTAGAAGTATTTTACTTCAGGTGAGGAAACTAGGAGGACAGCATATTTGTTACCCTGTAAATAATGCAAGCTGTTCAATAGTTGTGTGGCTGGTGCCTCCTTCTGCACCCTTTTCAAGAGAGGAGAGAGATTTGGATGTACTGTTCTGCACAGGGCATCAGCCCAGAACCCAGCAGCATAGTTCTAAACAGAGGCACTGCTGGTTTCTTTGTGCACTGGCGTCCCTGTTCTTTGCAACAACAGTCTCACAAACTTATCGGTTATTGTACTTAAACACACATTTGTAATGGAGAACTAATATTTTTAAATTATGTCACAATGAAGGATAGAAAAGAGGAAAAAGTTATTTACCTAACTTAATCAGACAATAAAAGAGATATCAAGCTTTTGAGAATCAGCATTCTTCCATGAAGTTTTCACCTGACATAAAAAGACAAAAGGAACAGTTAACAGTTTGGAGGGTGGGTGTTATTTCTTTGCCTTCTGTTCCAACCATCACTTCAATACTTGATTCTAAATAAAGGAGATGTGAAAAATAAGTTTTAAAGTGTCAGATAGTAAAGAAGGGTTTTACAGGGAAGAGAAAGATTAAAAGAGTAAGGCGCAAGAATCAAAAAGAGGTGATTCTCTGAAGAATTTTGAGGCAACCCAGTGTTCAAAACTGATGACAGAAACACAAATTTAGCAAGAAGAGGAAAAAAAATACATACTCTAATACATGTAAATAATAAACAGATAATTTAGAGGAAAGCAAAAGCATAACCTACTAGGTTTTGTCTCTTAAAGGACAGGTTATACTGCATTTATTTCTCCCTCTTTTGAAACTATTAAATATAAATGCATTATTTGATTCATAGGTGATTTAAGACATAAGTCTCTGAATAGGTGAGACACACAACAGCAAGAGGAAACCAAAACATGATCACATTTAATCTGTTTCATCATCTTTTCCAAGGTTTTTTAGCAAGACTTTTGTTTTGATGTCCTCATTTTATTCTCCAGATTCCCAAATACTCCTATTTAAGGCACTCTGAGGAACTGGAACTGTTTGTATCTGTCTGTAACACCTGCCCAAATGCTTTCAAGAGAGGCAATTTCAAACAAACAGCAGCAGGAGGTACATAAGTAGAGAATATAAAATGAACTGACAAGGGTCTCATCAATTATTTTGATATAAGCAACTTCTGAGAGTAAGTTGCACTCCTTTATGTCTTAGACTGCCAAGCAAACAAATTGTACTAAACAATGATCTGTACTGAATACTCTGAATATATTTTACAGTTCTTGTATATGCCATGAATTCAATGCTTGGTATATTTTCAAGTTACTTTTCCTTTGGAAATCATTCTCATTTTAAAAAAGAGTGGGAGAAATATCACCTAGGTCTAAACTCCTTATTAAAATGTTAATAACTTTTTTAAAATCATGGTTCTGCTGTTACTGAACAAGACATTACATTCTCTGCTTTCTCCAGTTCCCTGCACCCAGAAATTAATTCTGAATGGAAGTAACCAGAAAATGATAGGAATATGGATCTCTGCTGACAGTTCTAATATTGTAGTTGCTAATCACATCTGCAAACAAATGTCCAGGTTCCTCACCCCTTCTGCAAATAGCCCAGGTAAATAAAGAACCTGGGAGGTCCAGGGAGAGTGGAACAGAACAACCTTCCCTTTGTTAAACTGTGGAATGAGTTTTCATGGATTATCTCAGACCACTGTGTCTCCCACAGTGTTTCAAAGCATGACAGCAGTGTCTGACAATAATGAGTTGAGGAAAAATTAGCTGTATTTAGACACCAGAAAAAAAAGAGATTTCTCAATGTTAATCATGTTTTCGTAAAGAATTAGAAAATTTGTCTACTTTTGGTAGATATTGGATAGGTTTGATTTTCAAAGAAAATCTGCACTTTAATGGTAAAGAATCACAGACAGACAGAATCATCCCCGATAACTAAGGAGCTAATTTTTGAACAGGCACTCATATGCACACCTTCCACTGACAGTATCATTGCCTCACTAGTGAAAACAGGGTACCAGCTCCAATGAATTCTTATATTAGCCTCTTTCTAWACACATCTTCCTGCCGGTTCCAAGGGTCACTAATGACACCTGCTAGTAGCATTATCTGGATGATCTGAAAGCCATGAAACACACAGGGAAGACAGTCAATATGAACGGTGTGGTTTTATGTGCTCTCCTCTTCACGGATGTTTCAACAAAGGGTTAAAAGTACATTAACAGAGGGTTAACAATGATTAGTTAACAGCCTCTGCTCTCCCTATAGGGCTGTTTGGGTACAAACTACACTCATGGTGAGTTTATTGACTTATTTTTGGCATGCATGCATGCACATAAGACGGGAGAAACAAGAAATGACAGCTCAGAAAACTATGATACTTTTCAGACAGAGCATCTGATGCTGAGAAAAGTATCACCTACTCATTATTAATTTAAACTTGAACAAAAAGGGAAGCTTTTTCCAAAAATTCTCTTTTTAAACAGACCTCATAATTTTTAATCCAATTGCTATAGAATTTTCTTGCTTGCTTGCTATTTTTTCATTCATTCTTTTGTGAGTGATATACCTACTTTTCATTTGGCAAGGTGAGTAAGTTAAGGAGAGTGAAAATACAAAGGAACTGCATGAGAATATAAAAAGAATTTAAGCACAATGATAATACACCAAGAAATCAACAGACCTTAGTTTTGACTGCCTTATCTTGCCTGGGACTCTGGAGCAAACAAAAAGACCTAGATTTCCCCCAAAACCACTCCATGTTTTAGAGTTCTCACCTAGGAACTACATGAGACGGAACTTTCAACGGTTAGGCAATGGCATCCAAAAGTCTTGAACTGACAGAAACAATAAAAATCAGTTTATATGCTGATCATCTTATAATCATCTTAACTACTAAACTCAATAAAAAAAAAATAGAGAATGGACCACACCCTGTTTCAAGATACTGCTGTAAATCAGTAATATAAAAGCAAACAAATGCTAGCCTAATGTTTCCAATCTATTCCCATCATCTTTTTGATTGGATAAATTTTTAAATAGCAGAAGTCCAGTCCTGATTTTGTGTCAGCTGTTATACAAGAAACTTTGCCCAAAGAGATAAAAAATGCTTAGGTAAACATAGAGCAACCAAACCATACAATTTATTTACATTTTACACACTATTGCTTAAATTTTGCAGGATTTTCAGATTCAGGAGTCCTTTACCATGCTTGTTCTAACAGTCTACTGTTTCTCTGTGTTATTTTGTGTCTGTTGCAGCAAATGGCTTTCCCTAGAAAGCACACAGTCTGAAGGTTATGACAGGCACTGCTAAACAAAGTAAAAGGGGTTAGTGAAGAGGATTTCCCATATCCAACAGGAACACCAACAACTATGCTTCTAGCAAGAATAACTCTAAAGGAAGCATTTGTCAAATTGAGAGACCTGAATGCTTCCATGTCATTAGCTCTTCTTTTAAGTGATAAAAAAAATCTGGCTATTGGAAATGAGGGGATCTGTGATATATTCCACTTTCCATGGCCCAAACAAAAATCATTAACATGTCACTGCCTTTGCTCAATTTCGCAACAGAATTCTCTCTATTCTGGGGACCACAATAGTTGTGTCACTTGTTTCTTAAATATGCTGGATACTGATCACACTAAAATAACATCACAATACGTAAGCACCCTTTTGGAAACATTCGTATGTATGAAAAGCAGTAAAAGCCATCCAAAAGATACAGGACATTTATTAAGGCTCAGACAAATCCACTCATGAACATGAGGGGAGGCTACAGTAAGGGTCAGAAGGCAAACAGAAAAAATATGTTTTGTCTAGGTAGTGGGGCCTGTATGCGTGCTTACGTGTAGGATTTTTAAGTATCCTTAACATACCAGCAGCCCAAAGTTCAGCTTCCATTCAGGTTTACTTAATTAATTTTTCAATTGCCTATGGATTAGGTGACTGCCATTGAAACATCCTCTTCAACCCTCTTCAGTGAGACCTTATTGAGAAACTCTTCCTGTAGAGTTCCGTGATAGGAAGAAGGATGCTGAACATTATTTTTCTCAGTCAGAAAAGCTACTTTCCTTAATTGGGAATGCCAATTTTAATCAAAGATTTTATGCTGTACAATAAGATGAATTTAAAATGTATGACTTAGCAAATATTAAAATTTTGCTCTTAACATTTTATAGTCCTACCATACTTCGTCCTCATTCCTGACACATCTTTAGGCAAATTTTGGGGTGTGAAGCAGATATTTTGTAGTTGTATTTTTATGCCCAAACAGACATGATATAAAAAGAAATATATTTAGATTCTGTATCTCTCCCCCAAAAAAGCATATGATATTTCATGGTTTCAAAGCCTGGGCAGTGTCCAGACCTTTGTCTAGTTTCCAGTAAAGTTTTCATTTACAAATCTTAAAGCATTACTATCCCATCTGTAAATTTCAGAAGAGACTCAAAAAATTCTATAGTTAAGAAAACCATATGCCTTGTCATATTTTGAGGTGATTCAATCCAAGTCAGTCTCCTGGATTAACCTGCTCCTACAGGTAAATAGAAGATTTTGTTCAAATCATCTAAATTTGGTCCATATGGAATTATCGTTACTATTACTATTTGCAAGACCTCTTTTTACAGAAGAAATTATTTCTTCATATGTACTAGCTTTCTCATTATTCTTCATATGCTCCTTTCATCTTAGTTTGGAGCTCATGTTAGTAGAAGCAGGACAGGCATCAGCTAAAGCAATAAACACTAATAATGCAAGTAATAACTAAATGCTAATAGGGAGAAACAATAAATGAACTCTTACCCTACACATCCCAATGTGCATTGCATTCAGATGGCTACTAGACCTACTACTAGGTATGTATGTGTGTCTCTATTTTTTTTTTTTTTTAAATCCCAATTTAAAAAAAAGTTTCACTTTGTTCAACTGGGAATCACTCTTTTGGTTTTACTTTTCAGTAAGAAAACACGATTATCTCAGGTCAAATCTAAAAGTGTTTTGGTTTATTTGCCAAAACTAACCCCAAAAAGTTTTACAAGAAACTTTGCTATATTACAGTTAAGTGGTATTTACAAACACAGCCTCCAGTTACAGTCTTTACTGCACCTCATAGAAACATCAGTAACACAAAGTAAGGAAAGGTAAAGGGCTAAATCTCCTCCGGGGTATCAAGAAGTCATAACAACTTTTCTTGCTCGTGATTACCATGCTGCTCTGAGTGAAGGTAATTTATGATAGCACATGGATCAGTGTGGCCATGTTGCATTGCCTTTCCTGAAAGAACTCATGTTAGGGTAGGATCTTCAGAGAAAAGGAAATTAAGTCAGCAACTCACCTGGGTAAGGGCTAATTTTCCAAAGAGAAACTCTTTGGAGTTTCGGAAAGATCTTGGCATTCTTATCTGCAACTAGCATGGGAAAATTTTTAGCATTTTTTTTCTGTTGTTCTTGTAAACTGACCTATGAAACTTTGCAGTTCCCTTCCATTATGTCACTGAGTCACTGCTATGACATATTTAGCAAGAGTCTGTTGTAGAAGCCAAGCTCTTCAGACTCTATTTCCTTCTCCAAGTCATTACATGGATTAACCGATTGAAGCAGTTCTTTGTCTAATAACACAAGAGATTCTATTGGAACTTTTAACTTTTGACAGCCATGAAGAAGTTCAAGCTGTATTTTTAATTCCCTCTCTCAGACTTACTGGCAAGCCAAAAGCTCACCCATTAAAGCACCACAAGCACTTTCACAGTTGATGTATAAAGAAAACAGCTATTTATTAGACCTCTTTTCTATAATATGTACAAACAATATGGAGAGTGACAAAGCGCCTTTGCATTGCACAAAACACAGAGAGCAAAAAGAAAATGGAAACAAGACATAAAACAAAGAAAGGATGTGTACAATGGAACAGGCACAAGTTAYTTTTTTTTGTTGTTTTTCTTTTTGTGCTAAAAATAGAACACAATGCTTATCTTTGCGTAGAGACTACTCACCAAAGCCTGAATAAACCGGAGGTTAAAAATATCAACATCATTAAAACTCTTTCCAATTTTCAGTTCTTTATCTAGATTCACTTTCTCCTAATATTATTTTCTTCAGAAACCGAGTCCTGTCCCAGCAAAAAAAAATCCAACAGAAATGCTCTTAAATAGACGTTGTAACAGAGCAATGATCAGATCCTAGCTAGCTATCATACTTAAAAGTGCTGTTAAAGAAAAAATGTGAGACACTGAAGCTAAGAATTTTGACAACCAAACCTTCACTAACTTTGAAGCTTTTTAAATTCCAGCTCTTGTAAACGGCTGAACAACTTTATACAATAATGTTTCCTAGCTATGAAACATAACATTGCTTGGAATTACTTGGAATGTACAGTAATTACCGACAAATAGAAAACAATGCATATCCAGTGCAGTTCAGTTTGGGAGTTTTCTTGCCAGAATTGCCATTCACTTAATCAAATTAAATACGCTGTTTGTATCATGTCTTACCATTATACTAAAACAAAACCTTGTGTAAAGTTTGTAACAAGACTGACATGTGGCAAAAATACAGTCTGATCTAAAACCAGCATGCTTTTCACTTTGTACTATGCGTTATAAGATGCTACTACTGCAAATATATAAATATGGGAGTTTGCCATCACTAAATACACTTGCAAGATAAAGGCTCATCTGTAAATGTATCAGAAGTACCTTGTAAATTATCAAAATCTTATCAAGACAACAATGCGATAGAACTTCAGGATACATTTGCATATATAATACAGAAATGAATATGCTATGATTTTAGACATTTTCTGAAAACATCTACAGACATAAGAGTTGTGGTGTACAAAAAAAATTAAATGTGCTGACTTAGATGATAAAATATAATACAATATTTCTAATATTAATGTTATATTAAGTAACTTTTATGCAAGAAAAATGTAGGAACTACAATTTAACTAAGGTGCATTCTGTTCCAACAGATCATTTTAACTTCTTTCTCAGTGAATAAAATACTTCATTTTCACCTCCAAGAATATTTCATGATTTGTTAGGTCTAATTAAAATAAAAGCCTCCTCCCTGGCCATTTTAGTGATGCTGCTGAGCAGCTGTTGCGGGTTGAATTGGTATCGCCTGAACTTAGTAATAAGAGCTATGCACTGTTCTGTATCTGGTTAGTAAGTGCCTTAATTTATTGGCACTAACATTCTCTCTTCCTACTGAAAAGATCTTCCTTGATGCCTCTTGGAATTACTTTTTCCTTTCTCACAGCCAAATCACAGCCATGACTCATAGTCAGTTTTGTTATTGATTACTACAGTCAAGTCTTTTTACCCTTGTGTCACTTTCAATTTATGAGCCCCATTTATGAAGAAATTCCTATCAACTGTATGACCTTGTACTTCATAGTATGAGATTTCTACCTGTTTCTGTTGCTGCATTTTCAAGGTCATCTTGCTCTTAGTGTTTAACGTTTTAGTCTCCTCAATATTAACAAATGCCTCCCAAATTTTGTCAGTCTTGTACCTTTCCTGCCTGCTTCTTTAATGAAAATATTAAAACAAGGTTAGCCAAATAATAGCCCCCAAGGAACTCTATCAGTAAACTCTCTCCAATCTAAAAGTTTCCTTTCCAACACAAAGAACTGTAACCACTCATTTGTCTAGTTCATCACACCCTAACTTTTCTTCTACTAATCCCCACTTTTTCTAGCTTAAGTAGTAATTTATTATATGGATTGTTTTCAGATCAATAAGATAAACAGTCTGAAGTCTTATTAGAAACACCAGGCTTGCATGTCACAATGTGCTTTTTGTAAGCTTCTGCTTTATTTTATTCCATTTTTCAGCAATTTCTCTACATTCATGTTTTTCCTTCTAAGCTCGTAATGTTGATAAGACCACAGTTCACCCTGCCCCCGCTTTCTTAAAAAGAGATACCATCCCAGGTACTTAATAGACATTTCTGAAAAAGCTGTCCTATGTGTACCAAGCTATTTTATCTAAAAATGAAACCACCAAAAATATTACAACTAGAATAACAACATTTCATCTTGCTTTTTTAGAGAAAAAGAAACATTTCCATGTGGCCTAATAGTTTTAAGCTGTCACTTAAGTCTCTAAGCAGAGTTATAACCGTGAATAAAATGGTTATTTTACTGTAATGATGCTTGCTCAGCAATTATTAACAAATGCACGTTAGTAAAATATGCCCTGCAGAGTTAATAGCCTACGAATGTGCTTGCCTGTTGTGGTTTAACCCCAGCCAGCAACTAAATGCCACGCAGCCGCTCACTCACCCCCCCACCTCTGGTAGGATGGGGGAGAGAATCAGGAAGGCACACGAAGGAAAACCCGCAGGTTGAGATAAAAACAGTTTAATAATGAAAATAAAACAAAGTAGAACAGTGCAGTGATAACAACAGTGATAACAACAACAGAATATACAAAACAGGCGATACACAATACAACTGCTGACCCTGACCGAAGCAACCGCGCGCCCCACCCCCAGAGACCCCCGGGTTTTAAGCTGGGCATGATGTCACATGGTATAGAATACCCCATTGGCCAGCTGGGTCAACCGCCCCGGCTATGCTCCCCCCCCMCACCTGGCAGAGCATGGGAGGCTGAAAAGTCCTCGGTGCAAGCACCACCCAGCAACAACCAAAGCATCAACGGGCCATCAACGTTCCTTTCACTACCAAACCCAAACCACAGCACCCCTCCAGCTACTGGGAAGAGAGTAACTCTGTCCCAGTCAGAACCAGGACACCTGTGCATGCACTAACATTGTAAAGTCACAACACCTGTACTGTGTTTTTAAAACACTTATGCATTCTATAAGGGCCCATAGCAATAAGCTCAATATTTCCAGTGTAATTGTTATTGTTCAAATAGATGGACTCAGAGGCACATCCAGACCATCTCAAACTTTGAAAGAGATCACTTCTTTGACAGCTTAGGCCCACCTGGAGTAGGCAGCAATTATAAATAGAGTTTCAATCTTAGTAGTTTACTATGTCTTATAAACTCTGTTTCACTAGTAACTTCTCCAGGTTTTAGATTCCATGCTATTATCACTGTTGTTATGAATTCCATTTCAGAGGCACTGGGATCACAGATCCAGCACACTAGAACAAAGAAAGATCAGCAAAACTTGGAAACCAAATTTCGACTCTATACGGATACAACTGAAGAAGGGTGTCAGATTTTTTTTAATCAGTTGGAGACTCTTGAGAAATGCAGTTTCAATGCCTCTCTTCCTCTGGTGATGATAGTCCATGGCTGGTCGGTATGAACTCACATTTTATTTTTAATTCAAACTACATCTGATTTGATATACATTCCTTATTATGCTAGTGCCAAAAGTAACTTCAGAAGAAAGGTTGTGATTAGAAAGTTGGTGGATTTCCCTGGTAGCAATCATGGCTAGAAATAATACAAAGTGGATATTCCCCACTGAGATTTTGAAGGAATACTGCAGTCTACTGCAGTCTACAAGCAATTTTTCCTATGGAAGTCCCATGCCAAGGCTTAGATTCAGCCCTGGTTTAAAGCCAGCAGAGCTCAGACAAGTAGCTGAATTAATGTTCTATGCCTCTGGAGGACTGAATACCGGTTTCATTTCTCTGATATGTTCACTGCCAGATATTTACAGACTTATTGAAAAGAAGTGCACACAAACTCCCCACATCTTTCTTACAGATACACCTTTAAAGAGAACTTCTCTATAAGCCGCTTCAGCTGAAAATGAAGCCTTCAACATCAATGAATTATCACTGAATTTCTTCCAGTTAAACTGTAAAAAAAAAAAAAAATCCACCACAAAAACCTTTCTCCAAAGCATAGCAGTACTAAGAGTGACTTTTGATCAGCTTCTCAGTTGATAAAGAAACAAAAGAAAAGGCAGGATAAGAAATAATGTCATTTTAACAGATCCTTGATTCTAATAGAATCAATGTCATCACATCAGGTGATAACATGGATCATTCTTGCACATCTGCAAATACACAGAGAAACTCTGAACAGCACCCTTGATGCATATAGCTCTCTTAACAAATTACAGCAGAGCTGATTTTGGATGAAACATTGCCTTAGATTACTGTAGCCAAGCCTCCCAASTAAGAATTTGTTCATTATATATATATATTTGTATATCCTCCTCAAAGACAAACCATGGACCTGAAGCTGCTGCCATTGAAGTTTATCATTCATATTAACTTAATTTGCAGAGGTGTTGGGCTCTTAGAGGAATATGTATGGAAACCCAGAACTGAGAGTCCCAAATTCTGTTAAAACACTAGATGAGATAAGGATATTCTATTGAGGAAATATGTGCAACTAGAGCAACAATTAAATCTGATAGATTAAATAATAATTCTGGTCCATCAAATCAGAAGCAGTCTTGGATGCTAGTAAGGAAATTGTGATCAGTTTCTTAGAAAGAAGAATGACTCAAAAAAAAAAGCAGATGTCAAAATGGAACGGCTATAGAAGGTAAATGCCCGTTGGTCTGCTATCCTCCAGCTTCCCTCCCTCTCCAACCCTTTTAGCTTAAATTACAGGGACAGCTGCTCTTGAATGAAATCAGAAATTTTCTGGGAATTTCCATCTTTCTTTTTAATCAGTAATACCTATTATCTCAGACTGAATGAAAATATTTAGGGACATCATTTCACTGATAAGAGTTCATATTACAAGACATAAATCATTATACAGTTCCTACATCGATCCTTTAATTTTTTTGCCCACCAAAACCCAAAGATTCTCAGCACTGAAGCATGCTGAAGCCCCTAAAATCTAGTTATCAGCATCAAGCCCTCCCTGTTTATATTATGTTTTTTGTTTCCTTGAGCTTTTCACAAGAAATATTTGGCAGAGACTGCTTTCCCTTAAGAATGTTTTCTTTTGTTTGTTTGTTTTTAATAAAATAGGTGGATGGGGTGTTAGAAGATTGGATTTGGAAAATGGCAGCAGCTCTGAAGTCTCAGCATAAACAAATTAATGTGATCATTGCAGACTGGCTTACATTTGCTCACCAGCACTATCCCATTGCTGTACAGAATACACGCTACATAGGACAGGAGATAGCAGACTTCCTGGAATGGCTGGAGGTAAGAGCCCCCAGATCAACACATGTTTCTCTGGAAAAGACCTATTTACCTCTTCTTACGCTTCTACCACCTTTCTGAAATACTATGTTGGTTAATGCTGTTTGTTTCAATCACATTTCTTTAATACATGGCAAATTTTTCTTCTGTAAACTTTGATATGACTTCATAAAACTTTCGTCATGCAAGAGAAAAAAGCAAGTGGTCTTGTTTATTAAAATATTTTGATATATCTTTAGAGGTGAGATTTCATGCTACTTTAGCTTTCCAATTAGCATGTCTGCAGACAGCTGACAGAGTCCCACACTTTGAAAGCAGGCACACATTATCATTTGCAAGTGGTTAGTTCAGTAAAATGGGTTTATGTTATCTGTGCTTAATTTCTGCTTTTAATGCAGAATTCAAGCATGACATTGTGTCTGATTTTTGCCTCAGTTCCCCAAAGATCATTCTAAAATAATGGCTTAGAGATCCAGAATGTAAAGGGAGACCTTTTAAGAGGACAGACATGCCACACAAAGCAGATAACATGGAGGCAGTAGTGAGTACAGAGCCACGCTAATGTAGTGACTACTTACCAAAACTCCTGCTACATAGTGCAGTGGCCATGGCTGGACTGAAAAGGCTGCAGAYAAGTCTGCAAGGGATCACTGATCTCCAGCACTATTTAAGAAAAGGCAGAAAGCAAACACTAGAATGAGGATCACTCATACAAACCAGGCACCCTAAGCAACTCTTATTTCATCTATCTTCAGTGCTAATTTAAGCTACCTAATTTGAAATGAAATTATACTTCTGTACCTCACAATGAATTTTTGAATACATTAATTTAAATACGGTGAGGCCTAAGGTAGAAGGGCCTGCAAAGCTGAAAGATTTGTAGCAAATACTGCTGAAGGGCTAAGCTGCTTTCGACAGGAATAGCAGGGCTAGAAGTTGTCAGATACCATGCCCAGTTAGGGACAACAGGCACAAAGAGAAGGCAGAAGAGCCAGAGTCACTATTTTTCATTGTGACCATTACAAGAAACCTTCGCTCTTGGTCAAATGTAGTTTAAGTTGCTGGAGCCTAAAGTCATATTTTGAAGCTGTTTAATTATTGAATGAATCAAACAGTGGACTTTGTTCAGTTCTCGGGATGACACACCACATTGTCAACAATAAAGACAGTCTGTGATTTCTCCAGTGTCAGCAAACAAATCGAGGCTCGAACAAATGCTCCAGCACTGTAGGTAGCTTCTCTCGTTCCATGATATATTCCAGGATTTAAATATACCATAAATTTTCACAGCATTCAACTGAGCATGTTCAAGAAGTAAACCTTCCTTCTGTTGAGAAGCATCCTTCCTGAGTTTAACAGTTAAAAACCCCTTCATTCCAACACCCATAACTTTATTTCCGCTATGCTTCTGTCTGCTTACAGACAGGAGAGTATCTGAAATATCCGCAGTGGATGTAACAAAAACTGCAGTGCTGTGCAACATTTTAATAAAGAATAAAAATAAAGTAAATCTTAATGCTCTTAGTCCAAGAGTTAATAGGGCATGATCAGTAACAATCTCAACAGCATCCATCTCAATAACATCTGCCAAGAAAATTGGTCAGGTCTTGTGATTTCTAAGAGCTGCCTTTCTCAAAAGAAGATTGCCAGGTTTTACCTCAGCTTCAAAAGAGGCAGGTATTGAGACTACAAAGCCACTCCACTGGGACAGGCAATATTCACAATGAAATTAAAACAGGTTTGCCTTTCTGCAAGAAAAATATGCCACTTTTTTTTGTTACAAGTCAGAAAAACTTTGAGCCTTGCAGCTCAGGTGAAATGCTTAAGATCCAGATAGAATTGATTAGGTAGAAAGAAGGGCCTGAGGCCAGTTCTGCTTCGATAGGTTCATTTCAGTTCAGATACCCAGTTTTGTACAAGTCGGTCCAAGAAATGTCATTGCTGTATCACTTAGCATGTCTGATCAATGTTTTGATACTTTGGCTTCTAATTTGGCTTGTGCTAGTATTTCAGGCAAAAAAAGCAAGGCACTTTCTATAAAGGATTGTTTTACACTGAAGTTAAAGGACAGATAGCCATTTTATAGTCACAGGAAAGTCAAATGCTGCAGACAAAAGGCAATGCACATTTGCATCACTTGCAACGAACAGCCACAAAAATCCTACTATCTGTGTTGATGGTTTTCCTGAGCATACCACATAAGCAGCAGTGCCCAAATATGTGACGTTTTCCTGCTGCATGAAAAGGACGCAAGGAATAACATTCAGCCAGTGAAGAAATTTAGTGCATGATCCATGCACCTCATTCAACCTCCATCATCAACATACAAATTTCTTGCAATTCATGGCATTCCCAGCTTGTAGTATTTCACTGTTTACTTTTCACATTTTCTGCATCTAAATCAAGCTGCCGCTATCTTCCAGGAATCCATTCAATTTTCCAGAAGCAATGTTCATCTAATTGGGTACAGCCTAGGAGCTCATGTTTCAGGATTTGCTGGAAGTTATATCAGCGGTACGAACAAGATTGGAAGAATTACTGGTAAAAGTCTTATAACTTTAAGAAATGTAACAGTCAACTGATTTAAGTTACATAGATATTTGACATATCAATGTCATATCAATATTTAGCTGTTGAATAGCAGTATTTGCCACAGTTTAGAAGTTTCATCCCATTGGTTTAGAAATTAGATTTAGAAAATCTAATGAAAACACTTTCAAAATGAAGTATCATAGTATTTCTAGCTTTGATCTTTCCTACCTCAGTCCARATTATGACATATAGAATATACAAGCGTGGAGACTACAAATCATGAACCAAAGATACAAGTTGCATGTTGCTTGAGTTTACCTCGCATCCATTCCCAGTAACACCTTAAACTAAATGTTAGCCACTAACCTTGGATCTTTGGTCACTATCTTGACCCAACGCCATTCAAATACATTGTTCATTGTTAGCAACTCATTTTAAAAAGAA
This sequence comes from Oceanodroma leucorhoa, assembly GCA_030449065.1. Classification (NCBI taxonomy): domain Eukaryota; kingdom Metazoa; phylum Chordata; class Aves; order Procellariiformes; genus Oceanodroma; species Oceanodroma leucorhoa. Next base: position 244,745 of record JASVER010000048.1, read on the forward strand.
AATTACATTAAGGAAATTGTCWAACTGTGCTTGAGATTTCAACTGTGGTACATTGCTCATACAGTGAATTGAAGTCAGTTCTCCTGTGGCAAAAATGATAGTCCTGGATTACATTTTACAAGAGGCATATCATTAGAGTATCCCTAATAGATGCTTAAAGTAAACAAAATTAAACATAACACTTGACCGTTTTGACTAATGGCATTTTGAACCTTCTGTAACGTTTTGTAACTGTACTAATTATGAGTGTAATGCAAATACATTTATAAGGTTATTGATACACTATATACAGTACCACATCTAATGCACAGTGACAGCTTAAAAAAACCCAAAAACCAAAAAACRAAAAAAAAMCCCAAAACCAAAACAGGAGCGCATTTTACACAATCAGCTACATTTAAGTTATCAGAGAAAACATTTTACCTTAATCTGATTTGGGAGTGAGGCAAATATGCATGGCTGTACTCTGAAGTCCCAATTCTGATCTTGGATTCTTTGCCATGTACCACAGTCCCTTATACAATCAGCTCTTGTGACAGTGCCTGCATGCCAAGAAGCTGATTTTACACAGTGTGGCTGATATTACACCTGTGTATACACTGAATGACTTTAGTTTATCAGCACTGCTTGTTCAAACCATATTAGTACATCAAAYCTTGATAATGGATAAGTAAAAAAACATTAAAACACATTATTTATTGTAACAGCTATATGCATTCTTCAGCAAAAATTATTCAGATATGTAACAATAAGCTTTAAAAATTCATAGTGATAAAAGCTATTAAAAATAAAAGGAAATGTATGCCTTCAGGGTGACATCCCTACTTCTATCCTGTGTTATTAGTCTTGTCCAGTTACATCTGTGCAACTATGTTAGTCCATWGTACCAACTGAAGAACCTCAAATTTAGAAGCTTGTCCTCAAAACTGAGGGCAGCTTTAAATTATATAGGCAGTCCTTTTCCATAAATCTGTTTCCAACCAAAAAGAGCACCATACAAAAATATCTAGCAAACTAAAAATCAGCAAGACTCCCTAAGTGGAATATTATTTTTCTGAATACCGTATGTATGTATATAATACTGTAATAATTTGCCTTGAAGACTTTTAAAGTTGAAAAATTATTATAAACAACCTCTAGCAGACATATAGCTCTTTTAAGCAATAGGCGAAGCTTTATAAAGTTTCAGTTCCCAAATGTGGGCTAAAAGTCAACCTTGTTGTGGGACTGGTGTTTTCAAAAGGGCCTCTGAAATACACGACCTCTAGAGTATGAAAGAACAAAATTAAGTAAACATCCCTCAAGTGACAAAGCAGTAGCAAGCATGGTTTGTCTACAACAAACACATCTATCTCTGGGCCTGTGTCCTTGTGCATGTAGCAGTTACCGTTTACTACAGCGCCTGTGTTTACTTTACCTTTTGGTGTAACCATGTACCCTCTGCAGGAGAAGTGTTCCCAGCATTGTTTCTATCAGTGAAAGTCCTTGTAAAGTACCAATGCTGTCTGTTTTTAAATACTTATCACAGACTTTTCTCATAACAGTAAAAGAACAGCCTGTCTGCACTATATCGCAACTGGATTATTTGCATTTATTGCAGGCCTTGACCCTGCCGGTCCCTTGTTTGAAGGAATGTCACCAACAGACCGTTTATCTCCAGATGATGCAAACTTCGTAGACGCAATTCATACATTCACTAAACAGCACATGGGTCTCAGTGTTGGCATCAAGCAGCCTGTGGCTCATTTCGACTTTTATCCCAATGGAGGCACCTTTCAGCCTGGCTGTCACATCATGCATGTGTATAACCACATTGCACAATACGGAATCACTGGTAAGAACCAATGGCACAAAATGGGAAGCAGCATTGCAGCTGCACCGACAGTATCTCTGGGAAATTTTACATATCTCTATGGTCTTAAGCAGTATCTAATGGGAGTATTATCTCTCACTATATGCAAGGAAATTTTCTTTTCTAGAAATTGGTTATCTGGTTTTTACATGTATTGAGTTCAAACTGTTCTTACTGTAACGAATTTGGCTGCCTAGCACTTCTGAAAATGAGGCCATGAGCATCCTGCTGTCAAGCACTTCTGAATAATTTCAAAGGTATTTGTTTTAGCAGTAGAGGAAATGAGAAAACTTACTCTAATTAAGCCAGATTCATCTAGTGTGCAATTAATTATTTCAAATCAAATAAAACACAGGGCTGTACTACTCACCTCCTTAGTTCACCTTTTCCCAACTCCCCGTCCTTCAGCTGCGCAGATGATGGTCTCTCTAGGACCCGACTGCCAGTGTTCCAGGCTAGGTTTTATATATAGAAGCTTATTTCCAATGTACCTAAACATAAACGTATGGAGAAACTGATGCAACATACTGAAAAAAGATTAGGTACTGATGCACAGTGACAACCAGAACTGTTCACTGAAAAACCCCAGAAGAGTACTGTTCACCCAGCATACTGCACTGCAAAAATATTTCTCAACTATCATCTCACTATCTAAAAGTAGGCCTTACCTGTTAGCAGATAATTCATGACAAATGTGAAGCTAAGCATCAGCTGGAAAGCTTATCAGTGAAGACATATAAAAACAGTCTGTCGTGATATATCCTGATTACACAGAAGAAAATAACTTTCATAATTTGATGACACTTAAGGAAGAAAAAGATTCTTACTTCTTGTAAAAGCAGATCTATGTATTAATACATAGATATAATAAATACATTATTTTTTAATGTATTTAATATATTTTTTGCTCCTTTTCCCCCAGTAGTAGCTGCAAGCAAAATTCAATTCARCATGAGAGTTTGTTACTCTGATAGGGACAAAATATGACATTACCATGTAAGCATCCAAAAGACAACAGTGTTCAAYCATTCAGAATGAGACTTCTGTCTTTAATGTGGCATGATCTGAAAGACTGCCTATAGCCTCACATTGTATTTCATATTGATCAAAACAGCCAGGACAATGAAATCAAGGTTCATGTTTACAGTCTTAAACAGTCAGGCTGGAAAAGTTTAAGCAGCAAATTATTCAATTTTATTATCATGTGGGTTCAGCCAAACTGTTTTTGGATGATCCTAAAAGTAAAGTTGCTACAATRTATGATTTCTGAGGCAAAATCATGATGTTTTAGTAGTAAAGAGGGTGGGGGGAAAACAATAACATATGTCTATAGTTGGTTACTATACTCCTGTGCAGTTGAGATGGTAAAGAGGGCATGCGAAATTTTGTTGTTTGCATTTTTTCAGGCATCACTCAAACTGTGAAATGTGCCCATGAGAGGTCAGTTCATTTGTTCATCGACTCTCTGCTTCACGGTGATAAGCAAAGCACAGCATACTGGTGCAACGACATCAACACTTTCAACAAAGGAATGTGCCTCAACTGTAGAAAGAACCGGTGCAACACACTGGGCTACAACATCAGGGAGGAAAGGCTCCCAAAAAGTAGACGACTCTTTTTGAAAACAAGAGCACATATGCCTTTCAAAGGTTTGTGGGAATACTTGTTACAGTCTCCARATTGATCACAAAGTGTGAGAATGAGCCTAAGCTTTGTCATCCTGTTTACTCATTTATTAAAGCTTACAAAATCTATGGGAATAATCAATTTGCTGTGAGACAACTGAGAATCCCGSTAGGCCGTCTTGACGCCTTTTCACCAAAATCCTGACTCTCAATATTTCTGTGGGAAAAAGCATGCTGCACGCTTGCCAGAGACTAACTGTGGATCTGAAACCTCAGAGATGCTTAGGGTCCTACCTACGGGCTTTTCCTACAACTGGCCTGTGCTACTTTGTTATAACGTAGGCAGGCATACAGCCAAGCCAAAAAAGCAGCATGATTGCTCTGGAGGCCTGTAAAACCTCCTGTTCCAAGTTTACCCAAATTTTATCTGCAATTAGTCTACAAGATGACACATAAATTATTGCTTTTCAAACAATGGATAGACAACAGAATAGCATGGACTTTTACAGGGCAGAACTGTAGCACTAAAATAAAGTGACTGGTACTCTAGCTTTACCTCCATTAAATTACTTTATCGACAGCACAAAGTAACAATTTTCTAAGCTCAGAGAGACAATGAATGTGGTTTCTTGCACATATTAGCAGGCAGAGGGGAAGTAGTCTGACAGGGAAATGGGGCCTATCAGCCAGTCTCCATTACAGAATTACCTGGGCCTGGCTGTACGCTGGTTACAACTCAGCTGTCAGCCCACAAGACGACCGCTGCTGTTGGGCAGACATTCACCTGCCAGTGGGAAGGTTTAYGTATTTTTTAAAGCAAGAACAAGCAGGACTGTATGGGATGAATGGCAGGGACACGCTTCTTCCAAGGGACTTTCGGTGCAGGGACTTCTGGTGCGTAGCATTCCTCCTCACGACCTCCTTCCCTGCCTATCGACGAGGCATGCAGCGAGCAACAGCGCGGCRCAGCCCAAGGCTGAGCTCCCGCTCGGAGCCGCAAGCCACCATGCATGGAGGAGACTCGTGAAGCGCGCCCACCTCCCCACCGCCCTCCCCACAGCCCTTCCCACAGCCCCCTCAGCCCCGGGCGCCTGCCGCGCCGCAGCCCCACCCCGCCCCTCAGCGCTGAGGCAGGGCCGGGCCCCGCCTGCCCCCGGGCACGACAGCCCCGTGGCCATCGGGGTCCCTCATCACCTCACCCGCTGCGGGGGCTGGCCCGTTCTGCCTGGCACAGCCGGAAAGGGGGTGCCTGCCTCCTGTTGGGGGCCGGGGGCGGGGGTGGTTGGCCTGCTTGCCCCCGGCCCGAGACACTGGGCTTGAGGAAGCACTTTGAATGTCGACAGTGCGCCCCTGGCATGGACACTCAAGGGCTTTCCGGTCCTGAGGAGAAATGCTTGAAAATGCTGCTTGCGTTACACATCTTGTTTCCCTACAGCGCCCAGTACTCAACAGCCATATCACAGATTTAAAAAAATATATAAAAAAAAAATTCAGGTATTATTTTAAAATAATTTTGGRAATCTTCCACTAACGCAGCTGTGAAGTACACGGCGATGACTCCAGAGGGGTCTGCTCAGCCCTGACGGAGCAGCTGAATCTGCTGGATCGCTTCTTATACTTTTTAAAATGCCTCAGAAAGCTACTTGAAGTAGATTTAAAAATTCTAGAGGCCGTGTCTAGTTCCCGATGTAATTTTGCTGCAGTACAGTCAGGTCACCGTCAGAATCAGGAAAGCGAATTGTTCTGAGGATGCGGCGTCTGCTGCCACCACACCTGGGCGGAGAAACGCGATCCCTGGGTTGCATTCTTCTCTGGACACAGAAATAGTTTCAGCTTGTGGTAAAATATCTTACAGCTTTGATTTCAATTTGAAACATGTTGCATTTTTTATGCTTGTAACTGGTTTTGGTTCAAAAAAAGGTGCTTGGCGTATATGCAAATATCAGTGCCCCAGACAATGGTTTCCTTTCACAAAAGGTCCCCAAACAAGGCGGGAACTGTGGGAGAGTGCGTACAATGTCACCTTTGTAATGGTCTTAAAAAAATGTTTGAAGATCATGTGAGAAGCCCAAACAGAAGAAATTTGAGAAACTCAGCATTACACTTCACAATCCTCTCTGTCTTCACAAAATCTGATGTTTCATTTTTCAAGTTAATTGCTTTATATTCTGGAGTGAATGTTAATCCAGTTCAAGTGAAAAATAGTTGTTACAAAGAAGTTAGCATTTATAATAAAGCTTTGATGGGACCCTGAGTCAGAGTTTTTATATGAATATGCTCACCTTTTTCCTTAAAAGTGAGCATCATAACCAYAGCAAAAGCCTAAGCTTTATCAGAACATACACTAGAACAATAAATTTTTACATAGAAAGAAGACTCAGAGAAAGACAGGATGGTAATAAAAGTGATCTGTAAACAAGCCTCTCTGCCTACTTTGTCCCCATCAGGTTTGCAGCAAAGAATCAGCCATTTTGTTTTCTACTGACTGACACTTTTTCAAAAGAAAATACATTGTTCACTAACATACAATAACTATGAAACAACAACAAAGATACAGCTTTTCTAGCAAATACCTTTCATTGTGAACACTCAGAGCTGCAGGAAAAAAAAAATCTATCTGTGCATATACATAAAAAGATGACTCCCTTAGCAGTATGTTGGAGACATTCTCAGATATGGTGAAGCCTGAAGTTGGTGAGGAGAGGAAATGAGGAAAGAGCATCTTTCTACTCAAAAACTAGTGTGCAATAACATTTACCAGAACAGTTTCCCATGTGTGACTTGACCAGATTGCAAGGATAAATACAACACCCCTAATTCTTCCAAATACTCTGTGGTCTTTGTTAACAGAAATTACTTAGGGTTTTCTTAATTAACACCTAAATCTATCAATTTTGTCAAGAAGGTGGCTGGTAGAATCACCAGACAGAAGAGTTTTGGACATTCAAATCTAGCTGACAATATCTGTGTGCACATGGCCTCTAACTGTATGTTGGGGTTTTTTTTCCCCTTAACTTACTAAATGTCAAACTGCTCGTAATCAGTACACTGGTGATTCTCTTAGGCATTCTTCATTCTGACAATATTCAGTTCAAAGACTTTCCTAAACACTGTTCTTCTAGAAACCCACCAAATCTCGAAGTATTAATGACATCTTTCTTACAGTACTGTGCTTGAACAAAGTCATATTGTTAGCGGATGCATGTTAAGCACAATGTATCATTATGCAGTCAAGGAAAGTTTGTGAGTCATCTGTTTTGCAGGGCAATTTTCTAGCCTATCAGAGAAAAAGCCTGACTACATTGCATAAGGTCTTCAATCTGTATCATACATCTCGAGCCATGTCCAGTCATAAGGATTTGTCTGGTGATTAGATAGAGGGCTTGCCAGAAATTCTAACAATTACACTTCAGAAAAGCTGAAATATTTCTCGTGGAAGAATGTTTTATCTTACAAAGGGAACTCAGACCAGGTTAACTTTTTTCTCCATCCTTTTAGAGCAACAGGGCCTCAAATCCTAAGGGATTATACCGCACAGCAACAATCAGAAAAAATGATGATGATTTAATTGCAACAAAGTAGTTTAAAAAATAAAATAGAATATCAATCAAGTTTCTGCTCTGAAAGGCAAAATTCTTTTGCCTGAGAAATCAATTGCTTTTTTGACCATTAATTTTGTCACTTTGCAAATTCTTCCTTCTACAGTCTACCATTATCAGTTCAAGATCCACTTCATCAATGAAATCGAAGGCAAGCAGATAGACCCAACTTTTACCATCTCTCTGACAGGCACTAAGGAGGATGCTAAAAACCTGCCCATCACAATGTGAGTATTGATATTACATGTCATTGTACAAGTGGGAAACAAGGTGCCAATTTATAATACCGTATCATGTACATAATCATGCTATGAGTGAAATGGTTTAGTACAGCTAAGTGAAGGTGAACTGGAAATTATCCTCTCTTCACCCATATTCCCTAAAAATCACAAACTTTTACGATGTTCGTACAGCTTTTGCATGAAATATCTCTATAAAACTGTCATGGTTTAACCCCAGCCAGCAACTAAACACCACGCAGCCACTTGCTCACCCCCCCCTCCGGTAGGATGGGGGAGAGAATCGGGAGGGCACACGAAGGAAAACCCACAGGTTGAGATAAAAACAGTTTAATAATGGGAATAAAACAAAGTAGAACAGTGATAAAACCAATGATAACAACAACGATAACAGAACATACAAAACAGGTGATGCACAACACAACTGCTCACCCCCTGTGTGTTCCGAACGAACCACGCGAGACGAATCTCCCAGAGTCCCCCCGCTCCCCGGGTTTTATGCTGGGCATGACGTCACATGGTATAGAATACCCCATTGGCCAGCTGGGTCAACTGCCCCGGCTGTGCTCCCCCCAGCTCCCCCTGCACCTGGCAGAGCTTGGGAGGCTGAAAAGTCCTCGGTGCAAGCACCACCCAGCAACAACCAAGGCATCAACGGGCAATCAACGTTCCTTTCATTACCAAACCCAAAACACAGCACCCCTCCAGCTACTGGGAAGAGAGTTAACTCTGTCCCAGCCGGAACCAGGACAAAACCAAACTTCGTAATCTTGGAAGTTTCCTTGAACATTAAGTGTCCTGTCCACTTCTGTTCGGTCCATCCCATGGCTAACACAGGGAAGTCTAATCAATTAAAACACAAAAAATACGCAGGTGTAATTACAGTAAAGAATTTTGGATATTTCTCATGATGGACACTATCTGTATTAACCAAAGGCAACAGTGTGGGTCAGCATTTGCTCTAGCAGACAAGACATGACATAGATGCTATTATGGGACACCTTTTCTTCTGCTGTCAGAAACCACTAGTGCTTCACCAGCTGTTCAAGCTTCTCCCACTTCTGTTTCTTTTCTAGCATGTTGTCATATTTCACCACTTCACTTGGAGGAAAAGTATCGTAGAGACAGTAATATTCCCTCCTGGAGAAGGAGGGGGAAACATAGTTCTTTGGTTTTAAAGAGAAGAGAAACTTTTTTTTTCACTTCAATCCATAATAATTAAGACAGCATTATTTTGGTTTTGTTTCTGCAGAGTTGAAGGTATTAATGGGAATAAAACCTATCCTTTTCTCATCACCCTGGACAACAATATTGGTGAGCTAATAATGATCAAGTTCAAATGGGAAGGAACTGCAGTTTGGAAAAATATCTGGAACACAGTTCAAACCATAATGCCATGGACAAAAGGCACCCATCGACCAGGACTTATAGTGAAGACAATAAGAGTGAAAGTAGGGGAAACACAGCAAAAGTAAGTGTAATGAAAACACTGTTTTTCTGTAATAACACCACAGATGTTTGGCACACAGGTTATCTTAGTTCAAATACAAGCATCTGAGTCCCAGCACTCACACCAATGGTGAATTTATCCATGTAACAACTTCTGTCTTTCCTCCCTCCCTCTCAGATCAGACTGCATGATTTTTAAGTGACTTAAAGAATTTCTTTATTCTCAGGTCAGAAGTGACTAGTGGGAAATGTTCTGGCTCACCACTACCACTAATCTGAGTTTAAGGCACAATAACCTTAACAATGGGTGACAATTTTGTTGATACTTGGGAATAGAGGATAGAGAAGGAGTTAGCACACAGATCCAAGGAATAATTTTAAACAAGTTCTGCAGTGCAATTTTTCTACACGATTAATGACAATAACTGATTACAATTTCTGACTTATTTTTAGAATGTGATTATCTCACTCCATAAGGACCATATGAAATTTCAAAGAAACAAGATACTGTGTAAGATAAATATTGGCTCCAACATTAAGGCCATGAAAAATTCAAATTCCTACTTACAAAAAAATACGCCAAATCTTAATTATTTGACTTTCAATACCTACTTCATAGAGAAACTCAGCATCACCATTCTTGAAAGTACTCATTAGAAGGATCACATGCAGAACCACACAGTCATCTGATTAGTCATTGAAGTTAAGGGTTTTATCATAAAATTCCCTTATTTTTGTCTTATTCATTTAAGACTCCGTCCAGTGTCTGATAGCTGATAATGAATTACTACACTGTGCGGGCTGTATAAGAGGTTCCTGGAGTGATAAACTGTGGAAGCAAAGTTTCAACTACAGGCATTCTGAAATTTCTGTGGTGGGCAAACAGAATGTTAGCAGTCCTGGAAAACAAAAASACTATCTATACTTCTACATACCACGCTTTCACTGGTATTTGACAGTAATTTTTGCAACCTGGTTGTGCTTTTTTCTATAGTATGAATCCAATGATGTGAATTTTGTCAGCTGAACTCTGAAGTAGGATCAGAGAACAGTTTTCTGGAGAAAAAACAATTATGAATGCAAACTGAAGTCTGTGTTTGGGGGTTGCGGTTTTCGTTGTTTGTTTGTTCATTTGTTTTGGTTTTTCTCGGGGGGAGGGGAAGGTGGGTGGGTGTTCTTTTTTCCTTTTTCCCGTGCTGATTGTTTTGAAACTGGATCACCAAGTCTGAGTGGCCTTGTTCTCTACATACAGTAATGCTAATAACACTTTTGAAACTGCTTATTCACACAGAGAAATTTCAGCCAGAAGACAGAATAACAAAACTTGTAATGATTCTGACCCCTTTAATCCTCTGAGAAATTTTAACTGAGCAGTTTAATTAAGGTTAATGGGAAAAGCATGTCTTACCTTGTAACTGTAGCTCAGTCTGTAAAGGGGACTTTTCCTTGCAACAGTTTCTTTCTTACCAGTACCAGTTATAACTACTGAAGACTTTCTGTGGAACAGTACTTATTGGCAGAGCTACATCTCCTTGATATTGAAACAAAAAGACAAATTAGACAATTTAACGAGACATTTTCATAAGACAATCTGTGTGTGCTGGCAGACAGAGGAAGGATCATATTTTCTTGGGTTTGTCCCCCAGAAAATGTATTTTGTAGGTATTTTCTTCTCCTAACTCAGCACTTGGCACATGATCCTGCCATTAAAAAAAAAWTTTTTTWAAAATCATTTCTATAACATCTCCTGCTGTTTTAAGAGCAATGATCCCAAATCAGTACTGACCTAGCTGCCAAAGCAAATTAAAGCATAGTATACACCGCAAATTAGAGAGCTCTGTTTAAATACAGATTTTTGTACCTTGAGAAAAAAGTACCAAGGCTGTGAAAGGATTATGTCAGGTATACTTGTTTTTCTCACCAGAAAGCTCCTGTCCATTACAGCTGTGCCAATAACCTGGCACAAGCCAATTACTACTGAGGTACTACTAAAGAAATCCTAGGAAATGGGTAACTGAGGTGGGTAGTTATTATACTATCAAAAAACAATGCTGGTATCTTCAGGTACCTAACGTTCCATAGAAGTTTTTTTGCTGCAAGCAGAAGTGTGAGTTTGTGTCGAGATTTTAACGGATGACGTGCTGGGTTTTGTTCTGTGCTATCTGGGCTTGTCACGGGAATGGAAATGACATGTTCCTGTTGAAATAGTGTATTAATGCTTGAGGGGAGAATGAAAGATTATTAGGTGATTCTAAAAGGAGGAAACAAAGGACACTCAAAGAAAAGTGTTTTCTTCAAAGAAAAGAGTGTGTAGATTTCGGTCTTCTTGGAAAGACCAAACATCATGGATCGAAGAATTAGCAATTTTGGAAATTCAGTATTAAAAGAAGGTAGTAAACAAGATGTGTTCTGAGTTGTCTTGTGCTTTCTCGAGCATTTGAACAAACTGTTGACAATATTTTATCTCCATGTACCTTCACCTCACAATGTTCGTGATATTTATATACATGATAAATCTCTCTTTGTTAGATTATCTAATGACAAATGCTTAGACACAACATAACATCACAAACTTAAAAAGTAGTTAATAAACAGACTATTATCAGCAATAAAATACCAGATTCTACATATTTGAGTTCCAAATATGCAAAATATTTCTGTAGCATAGCGAGTTGCTGATGTTATTAGCGTCCTACATAACTCATTTTTAGCAACCTCACAACTAAATACTAGTAGTCCAACTAAGTACTAGCAGGCCAAATAGTGCAATCCTGGTAGTAATAGTAAGAGTTGAAACAATGACGATGGCCACTGAGAATACAAAGACCCAATCACTGTGGGGGTATGCTACGGGGAACAGCATGCTGTGTACGGTACCAGAAAGAGATGGAGGCATAATGCACTCAATACGCCGGATTTGCCTGCTCCTTTTACTCTGTACCTACTATCTGGCAGCCAGATACATCTCTCTCCACACAAGCCTATAAAAACAATCAGATACCTTCCTGTAAAAGACAGGATAAAGAAAGTCAGATTCAGTGTATCTAGAGAGCACACTTTTATACAGATAGTAGCCCTAAAAAGTAACATTATGCTTACATACTGTGTTTTCTTTCTAGAATGACATTTTGTTCTCAAAGCATTGACAACATTCACCTTCATCCAGCCCAGGAGAAAACATTCGTGAGGTGTGAAGATCGCTTTCAGAGACAAAACAGAAAATGAGCAAGAACACAAAAACCAGCTACTCACCAAAATATATTCAAAATACGTCTAGTAAAATGTTTTAAAAATACACAGCTATATTAAATTTAAATATCCTGATCGTTTCAGACGTGGTGAAGAAAATATAAAAAAAAATAATGAGATTTCGTGATGCAATGGTAAGCTGAAATACACGCTTTGTTCATCTACGAGCCTACTCTCAAAGTGATCAATGAGCAATTTCATCACCCGCAACTGTCAATTTTAAATTGTTTAAAGTTTTAAAAACACCTGCTCACTAGAAATAAAAAGATTACTATTTGAAAGAATCATTGCCATAAGCCTTTGAAAAATTTCATTTTGTTGCATTTAAGGGAAAAGAGCAGCCTCATTTCCCACTAAATACTTTGAAACATTAATAGTGACTACTATCAGTTAAAACTTTCCTAAATTATTTCCTAATGAAGGGCGAGTTAAATAATTAATAGAAGAAAATATTCCCAAATAGATAACATTGTTAACAAAGAGTTTGAACTTTTTACTTTGTAACATTCAAAACCTAAAACACGTCTCAATATACAGAATGCTTGAGGTATCTGTCATAACCATATGACAAGTCAAATAACTATATCACCTAAAAATGCTATACTAAACTTTGTCCTATTGGAAAATGCTTTGCTGTTTAACTATTTTAATTAAAGTACTGATTTAAATTACTAGTAATTTAATTATTTTAATGATGCTTAATGTACTACACACGATTCTAGCACAATTAACTTCAGCTAACTTCTGGATTAAAATCGTATTTACCTGTTCACGTAAGGCCTGAGATTTTTAGTTTTTAAATCACTGTATAGCAGACCTTAGCATGAATAAATGAAAATGGTAAAACCCTCAAACATCTTCAGCGCATATAAATAAACTTTATAAATTCAAACATGTACAATTCCCTTGTTTCCTATGTCAGAATATAAACTACATAAAGAAACATTACAGTCTCAGATTTTTTTTATTTTATACTTAGTGCATACCAAAATAGAAATCAATACGCATGTCAGAGTATTTAATTTGTCACTTTGTAATGCTAAGCACAAGATTCATTAAAAATTACGTTTCTACAACTCTGTATTCTGTATGTAATTTGTTTTAAATGTTCTCTAAATGGTAAAAAAATGTGCAAGATAGTCCTAAGACCTGGAGCAAAGCTTATCTTCCATACCAAGATACTACAGGGAACTTAAAATCAAAATACACAGATGTTATCAGGATTAAAGTGAGATGTATTTAAAAAGCATGACAAATGAACAAGTTGAGCAAAGCTAGCAATCCTGCAAGAAATGAACAGTGATCAAATGTTGAATGCAGGCATCTTTGCCCATCATTCAGAATATTAACTTCTAAATTTTAAAAGCTGTTTTCAATAACTACCATTCCTTTAAACAAACAAGAATATTCAATAAAGAAACAGAAAGGCTAACTAAATATGATGGGAACTGAAGCATACTTATTTTTCAAATGAGAATGGTTGTCCCTCCTGAGGTGCAAATTTCAGAAGCTGATCTGATATTTAAGATGGCCACTTGGAGTAGCATCTTGAATAGGATAAAAATTTATAATTTAGATACAAATTCCATGTAAAAATCTTTAGATCTTCACTGAAAATGAAGATTTTTCTCAATGAAACAAATTGGTTTTTTAAACACAAAAATTATTTCCACCTTCTATGTCAAAAATTTAAGTGATTAATTCCATGCTTCAGGTTTCTCTCCCCAATACTTAAACTACCTAACATAATTATTTTATCAAAGCTCTGTAATATGTTTTGTGTTTATATAAAAATCAATCACTTAAATAAAATAGCCGGCAGTCAAAACAGGAGCACACACAGAAGAGGGAAATTTCAGCAATAAGTATCCCTGAAAGAGTTAGGTAAGCATCAGACCTTTTTTAGATGATAGATTTTTACTGATCAGACCCAGTAACAACATTTTTAGGGGCATGAAGTTAAAACGGACTGTGTCCTGAAGAATGACAGGAACAAAATGACAATGTGGCCATTTTAATTTTCCCAAGCACAGTGAAAAATGAGACAGAGAGAGAACAGAGAGAGACAAGTATGTGTGTGTGGCTAACTCAAATTATGCATCTCCCTAGATTGTTTCTAGAATTTATCTTTTGCTTCTGGAAAAAGCTAAATATCTGCCACTTTTACTTCTTATATTTAGGGTTGTTTTGTTTATAAAATACTTGTCTATTTATAGAAGAATTGAAATACTGTCGTTGGAATTGCATCTAGAACATGGGTTATCACCAACTTTCTAAGGTATGAACTTTGTAAGCTTCCTGAACCAAATCCTAACCCCGCTCCTCAAAAAAGCCTTTGCTCCTAAGATATTGAAGGATGACAGAGCAAGAGACAAAGGCRAGAAAGAACTGGACTGTGCTTCTTCTCCAGTGCAGAAACTACGATGTGTTTTGCTATACCTGAAAAAAAGGCACTGGAGAGTTGGCGAGACAGCTTTTAGTGAGATTTGTATGATGTAAAACATATATATTTACAGAGCCTTTCAAGTAATTATTTCCCTGTAGTTACATCCTAACACACTTAGAAACGTTTTAGACATTTAACTTGGCATTTCTTTCACATTACTATCACTTACTTGGTAAGAAGGCTGATAAAGCGATCTACACTTTAGGAGAAACAAGCTTGAAAGCATTAGTTCAGGAAAAGCAGGTAGAAAAAAGGTCAGAGATGCCTACAAGTGTGCTGAAACTCAACTAGCAGGGATACTGCAGTTTGAGGATTTCTAAAGTTTCTGGGGAAAAAAACATTTTCCAGTTCAACTGAAACAAGCTAGTATATCCTCAGATAAGACAATTTGAAAACTTTTAAAAAGTCAAATAGGAAAATTAAAAGAAATTCAGTATTTGAACTCCTGCAGATATGAAGATACTTATTCTGATGTCATTTTTCACAAATCACATGTCCAAATAAATCCTGTCCCTATGTTTTGATAGCCATTACACTGATTTCTGATATAAAAATGAATTAAAGCCCAAGTTGCAAAGTCTTACAATGCCTGAACATAACACTGAAGTCCTATCTACAATTGCAAGTGCCTATAGTGGTGCCTTACTTTGTGCTCATTGGAATTATTCCTGTCTCACTCCAAACAACTGATTCGAGACCTTGAAAGCCATCAGGAGGCTACTCCTGTCAGAGCAAGCACAGCTTAGAACAACGTAATGACTGCTGACCTTTTAATCACCTCTCTGTAATAATGAGCCTCCAATATTCAGAAGTAAAAATCTCTTTCTTCCTTTTTGTGTCTTTTTCCTGAGAAATATACTGGAACATTAATTAAAAGGCAAACTGTATCATTGACTTATAGTCTGTATGGTATAAAAGAAGTTTCATAGCTGAAGAGGAGTTTGATGCCCTTCTCACATTCACACCATTCTGACTATACATGCTTCTACACCAGAGGTGAATGTATACATTTAATGACTAAAACATTAAGAAATACAAGATGAATAAACGAATAGCTACAACTACGGATTATTAGGTCAAATATTAGTTAGAAAAATTACAGCTGTTTATGTACTCATTTGTTTCCCCAAACACATTCTAAAATATACACAAAATCTGTATTTTAGATGCTTAGGCATTATTTCTACCCCTCTGGTTTGTGTTCCTAGGCAGAAACTTAAATGCAACCATCTCCAAATCTATTAGGCACCTATGATGCTGATTTGCAGAAGGGCTCTGCTCCAGCTGATTTTAACACCTTTTGCCCCGACAGTGCTGTTTAGCTACAAGGGGAAGCACTCCTATAGTCGGGGCGGGGGGCAGTACTGCAAGGAAGGAACTCTGAATRTGCCTTGATTACATCGGAGCTTATGCTGCTCAGTTAGGGAAACAGATGTCTAAGCAGGCCATTCTCAACGAACAGCCCTAAGAATGAAACACTAGCTGGCAGGACTTGGCTTTTAAARGCAGTCTTATCACTTAAATCAACTGTACAACACACACAAACACACAGAGACTCAGTCTAGCAGTTTTAAAACACCTTGCAAAAAGCAAATTTGCTCCTTCTAAAAGTTTTATCAGTTGTGCTTTGAGTATTGCATGTTAATTCCAGTGTTCCTCTTCAAAAATATATTTATTTCAGAAGGTATCATTAAGTAGCTACGGTGCCAGGCTTGAATACCCCACCAGCAACTAGTTTCCATTTTGAAGATAAGAACAGAGAAAGCTTTATTCCCGTGATCAAACAAGTAATTTAAAGGTACTTTTATGGCTTTTCCTTAAAAAGGTTACCCAAAAACATTTACTCTTACATTTAACTGTACGATATTAAAATTGGGAGGTGCACTTTGATAGTGTAAAGATAGTACAATTACTTTTTGGCATGACAGCCCCTTTCCAGTGAAAGCCAAAAATTAAGTAGAAGTAGAATCTGTGTATTCCTTTTTGCTTTCAGGGTTCAAAAAGTAAATGGATCTTCAAAAGATGATTTCATCAAGTCTATTTATTAATGCATTTCAAGTTTCAAAAAAACCTTACATATCTTTGCACAATACTTTATTTTTTGCATTTTTAGTAAAAATTTCCAAAGTGAACAAAAAAGATACTGTATAAAACACAGTGGACATGAAATCGACAGTAGTATTCCATTTCATTGTCTCGAACTTTCTTTCGGTTTTACCACATCTTGACTTGCAGTGGAGAGTTCAGTGCACATTTCTGTTTTCAGAAAACATTTAACTTAGACTCAAAATAAAATAGGGCAGCATTTGTCTGCCAAAATCCTACCACAGGATAACATTACAGGCAAAAAATTTACATGTTCCAAAGTCTAACACACTCAAGAAGTTACTAAGAACTCTTGCTGAATAAAAGTCACCATTTTAGAAATGCAAACCCACTTCCAATCTTTGCACAGTCTTAGAACAAATGTATTTAAAATGACTTAAAAGCAACTACATACACTTCTAACTAGTTAAGATCATTTAGAATTATTTATATAGTCTATTGGACTTGGGGTTTCATGTACAAAATTTGTCTCTAAACCATGTACAAAAAGCTGTCTTTTGAAAAAGTTACCACATACTGTACAAGTTTACAAGGAAGAGATCCCATTATATTCTGTAACATTTTTGGCCTTGCTGGCTTGCGTCACATTATGAGAATGATTGTGTAAACCTTATACTCTTAAAAAACAAAACAAAAACAAAAAAACAAACAACGGAAGCCTGTCCAACCTTTAGTAAATTTTCTCCTAAGCAAAGCCAGGAAAATTATAGCCATTTGCATCTCTAATTAGCTTGGTGCTTTTGGAAAACAAGCAATAAATATATCGCAAGCTTAAACATTTTGTAATGCCCCCTTTCATCTCCTGCATAGCAGTAAGCACCTTAAGACATCTTTTGTTTCCTCTTTCAAAAATGCCAATTAATTACATTCGTAATAAAAACTTTGGAATGGGACATTGTGCTGTTGAACTTCACTACTGGTATAAAATGTGGGAAAATTGGTAGTCCTAACTACAATTTTAACTCTGCCACAGTAGCTGGGCAAATCACTCTACTTTAGTGGTTATCAATCAACAGTATCATGCTGAAAAATTATCCAAATATCTGATAAATTAAAAAAGAAAATAAAAACCTACAGCTTTTCTTTCTTTCCACATCCCTCAGAACACGAACTTAATTATCATACTGTAAGAATATCTGAACAGCCCAAATAAACTGGTTGCRATTTTTAAAACAAGTTGAGTAACAGGCAGAATTTTCTACTAAAGCATGGAAATATTTCATCTAACTATTCATTATTTAACTGAATAATCAGACAAATCAAAAATATTTATGCTGAGCTACAAGAAATTAGACACACAAAACATWTTTGAAACATTCTGGCATTTGCAAAGTTTGCAGAACACCTGTTATATCTCTAARAGACCATTCAATCTTGTATGCTATGTCTTAGCAGCTGTTTGATAAAGATGAAATGAGTGCTTGAAACAACTTTGATCGTGATAAAAGAAGTTTGATTTGATTCAAAATTGCTGTGTAAAGCATCACAGGATCCTTGACCATTACACACCATCATCCTCTGTTATCCTGAGTATGTCAATTAAACAGTAATTTCTTCATTAATAGCGGAAAAGTTTTATAATACAAAGAAACATCCATATTGCAATTCTCTTGTTTACAATTGCACACAAGTACGGGTGTACGTTAGAAATACATGTCTGCATATAACAATGTATATACATTGACAAGTAATGTCTCCATTGCTGAGGTGGTCTAGCTTCCTAGCCTTGTCTGGCAGTTGAAAAATATGTATTTTTTCAATTCTTGAGTAAAAGTTTTACTACAGCCATATTTGCCTGCAAGTGAAGAAATTGCAGCAATGAAGAGCACAGAAGGGGGAAAGAATCATGACACTCCACGACTTTGTGCCACTAAATTAAAAATACGCAAGAAAAACACTTTTCTTCTTTTTGAGCTGGAAGATTCGCTCATTAAAAATTAACTATTTCCACTTGTTTTGAGGGCATATCACGCTTTTTTTTTCTCTTCAATTTTTGAGACTTAGACTGGGGACAATGATTTATTAGGTATTCTTTGGAGTGAGTTTTCCCATTGTAGGCACTAGGAAGAACCAAGGCAAAAAGCTGCAGTCAACGTCTCATATGTCCCATCTGATAACTCTCTCGGGGCCTTTGCCGCTGTGGTGGCTGAGTGGTTTGTGGCGGTCTCCTCCTTTTTAAAGTGCCTGTTTCAAAGAAAGGAACACATTATTAAAATTAATTAAAAAAAAAAATTATTTCCAGAAAAATTGCCCTGGCCATGCAAATTAAATGTAACTATTTTTCTGAAAGGCTTCAGATTTAGACCTGCAAGGTTTTAAATAGATGATTAACTGCATGGAGGATTTACAGAATACATTTTATTATCTCAACAGTCGTTCCTTAAACAGGTTGATTCTTACAAAATGTAACGTGGAATAGGAAATAAAAGGAACTCTGACTTAGAAAAAGTCTTCAAAGCTTTCTTTTAATGTGCATATTATGTTATAGGAAAATAAGGCAAGAGTTACATCTTATTAATTGTTTCACTGGCATGAATTCCAGTAGTAGTTTCATAGTGCCAGACTAAGAACTGTACGTTGGGACACCTGGAATTTCCCTTTAGAACAAAACAGCTGAGGATAAAACATTTCTCTATAAATTTAATTACCTGGTGTACTCACCTGGAAGTGGTTTATGAGGAGGCAACTTTGGATTACTGCTTGGAGTATGAACACTGCATATCTTAATGAAACCAGCCATTAACATGATCAAGGCAATTCCCATAAGCAACACTGCCCACCAATAAGCCTAAAAACATAAAAAAAAAGATTTTTTTAGGGGGCTGGCACACGTGCACAAGAGACAGGGGTCATTGAATAYGGCTTTCCTTTGCCTTTTAAAAGTCATCAAAAAGCCATTCTGAAACATCACTTAAAAGACCATAACATTTTAAAGAAAAAAGTCCCCAAAGTTCTTACACAAAAAAACGCCCAAGTATTTCAGATTCATTCTATTATCAGAAGAGTATTTCACAGAAGATACACTACAACAGAGCTATATAAGCCTATAACAATCAATAGCTTACACAAAATTGACTATGCAGCTCTATAATGGTGTYTCACTGTAGCTCTCCTCCCAGCCTATTATTAGGAAAGTGTCATCTAGTGCAATAAAAATAAGAAATGCTGGAGATCARTATATTTAGTTCCTTAAAAGAAATCAGAGCATTCAAATACGAAGAGTTAAAACGGGAAAACCCAGTAAATTAAAAACGAGAACGTTAACACCAAAACAGACAGTGGAGTGAATAGAGATTTTAATACAACATATTTACTTGTTTATTTGTTATTTATTTGTTGCTATTCCCTTCAATCTGTCAAACTCATTTGCTGCACTCAAGGTGCTTACAGAAAAACTAGTAAAACAAGGACTGATCATACTTYGAAGAATGCTTAAGTACTGTATATATACAGCAACAGTTACCAACTGTGAATAATGATTAACAAGAAAGTTTTATATTAGACTGGTATGATAAAAAAATACTTACCACAATCCATTCTGCAATATTTTCATATAGCTCCGGATTAAAAATTGCTTTCTTTAAYCTAGCTAGAGGGCCATCAGCATCTACCAGCCGACACCTCATAAACACATCACAGTAGCCTTTGAAATCGTTACAAGGAGATCCAGGTTGCAAAGTAATAGTTTTACGACCAAAGTGTTTCTCCCACTGGTTAGAGCCTGTACTTGCACAAGTAGCCGGGTCCACTGAAAAGTGAATACAAATTAGATTAATCAAACTGCTATTGTATTAAAACATATGTGCATGAACACCTTGGTGTTCAATTGTTCAAAACGCTTTTGAAAAATTTCAAGTCTCTATTAATAATCTGTAAAAACCCAAAATATATTGTTTCTTTCCTACAAAATAAAATGCAATGTCTATCTCAAACTAAGTATGAGCAAAATCGCAGTACGCTCTCAAGTTATCAAAAACTAAACACCGTGAGGAGATTCCTCAGATACCTACTGCTGTATTTATGCTTACAGTTCAGACAAATCTTACTTTTTCTCATGCAGCAGACATGACACAATTCTCTATCGTCCTTGCCATCTGAACTAGCACATGTACATTCCTCCAAGCCATACTTCTCACAGATAGAGCCAGCACATTGCTGTTTGAGACAAAAGCATGAGAACACAAAAAACAATTTCACTTTTAAGCACACTGACATTAGGAAAGATAATAATTCTTAATAGCCGAAAGCATAATTGTAGGTCTAAAGATGCTTATCAATAAAAATAATAGCTTGAACTTCTAAAGTTTATAAAACAAAAAATTTATTACAGTTATTCAACTGCAGTGCTTAGGCTTATTTGATTTTTTTTTAAAGGTGATTTACCCTATTTTATTTTTTAACACTGTATCTTCTTTTAGGGCCTCAGAGTACCTTGCAAAACACTCACAGCACTGCAATTCACAGTGAAACATGATTACTCAAAACCGTGGTTAGGAAAATAAATCAAAAGCATGTCTTCAAAAATATTTTCTCCCAAAAAGTAATAATAAAAATTAATGGCAGGAAAGATTCTGTATTTAATTCCACTGTGGGAGGACCCTTCAAATTAAAATAAAAAAAATTCAGTGTATTTATAATCTTGTTTCAAAATCAAGTAACYATATAAAGACAATTCCGCTATCTTTAAGATGACTCTGAATTAGCTGAAGAATTATTACAAGCAGATTCATTTGATTAAAAACCTGGATTGCGGAAAACAGACTTACAGCAACACAAATTACAGCTCTTTAAGAGGATTACTTTTGCTTGTTTCTGCTTCCAAGTAAACAKAGGTCAATTTATAAGAGACTTCCCATCAATATTTCATAGCAACTGCCATGGACTCTTTAACCCAGGAAACTAATGGCAGCTCAGAGTAATTCTATATGCTTGCACATCTATTTTACATGCACATAGCTGGAGGAACTGTATATTTTCATTAACCAAATTCAACATGTATTGATAGCATCTCTAATTTTCTAAGGCAACAAAATTACTTGACCAAGACTGAAGAAAAATGAAAAGATGGAACTAGGAAATAAATATTCCTGATTTTTACAAAAAACTTTAAATGGARCTTTCTCAGATAGTAAAGCTAGGTTGATATTTGTTACCTGCTTCTTAATATTTGGTGTACCTTCACAGTTTTTTGAYTGAAACCAATAAATCAAACATTTTTATTGAAAAAGAGATTAATCTTACACTCTTCTCCATTAAGTATKGAAACCATAGCACTTCATAATACAGTGCCTTACAATAAGCAACTGCAGTTGCATATGATTGTAAAAAACATACCCCATTTATGCAAACTTGTGTGTGCCTGTTGCAATCTGTGAAGTTTAGTTTCGGCTCAGATGCTGGACAGAGAGCACTGACACCATTACACATTCCTTCTCTTGCACAGTCAGAATCATTTCGACACTTATCAGTCTTCAGTTTGAAATTACACTGTGCAGTACAGCAGGGGCCTTGACTAGGGCTAGAAATAAACAGAAAACATGGATGTAAAAAAAAAGCATGAATGATTCCAGAAGAACTATTYATCCTGAAACCTACTCAAACACTCAACATATTTCTGATCTGTGGTAAGTAAAATGTGAATTGAAAAAAATTTTTTCCATCCCTTAAGGTAACAAAAGGTTACTGCACTGAGTACAGATTTCTTAGTCATTGTAGTAACCAATTAAACTATTTGCAYTATATTAGAAAAACAGTACAAGCACATTTTAAATTAAAATATATAGAATATAACAGCATTTCAAAGTTTGTATATATAAAACACTCAATTAGCAAGTTGGCAAAATTAATTCAGGAACAACTGATTAGTTTGATAGTATCAGTTTCAATGTAATAAATAARTCAAGATCTATCTGTCACCAATTAACATCTGTAAGAATTTTTTTTTTTACTACTTTCTGCAGCCATACCACTTACATTGTTTAAATAAACAAGAAAAGGGAAGGAGACAGGTCAGATCTAATATCAGAAATCACAGTTAGCATACAAAAAAACTTTTGGGGAAGGAAAGATTTGTCAAAGAAGCCATATATAGCTTCACTGATTCCCCCAAAACACCTGGTCTCCTTTCTGTCACGGACATGAAAGCATCTGAGCCCCTTATGCTATGTACACCAGTATATCACACCAGTATATCTGGTGAAACAGCAGGAAACGATCAGTTCTCTTTCTGCATCTGTGTTTGAGTACATATGCCATTACAAGCAGCAGAAGAAYGAAGGTTATAAAACATACGTAACTACTTGATTAAAGCTAAGCCTCCTGAGTTCTCATCTCAAATTACTCTGTATCTCAACACTACTCACAGTGTGCTCATTGGCATTCAGTGGACACCAGAAGATAGTACAGACCTTCCGCAGGTCAGGATCTGTCTATTTTAAAACTATTGCATGCTAAGRAAAATCACTCTTACGTCACACATGAAAACTACTAAAAGACATGTAAAGCAGCTGGATAGATACCACAGTTTTCCTAAAATGTATTTCAACATGTTATTTATGTGATCCATTCTTACACTTGGATTTGCTTTACATGTCTTTGGAAACCTCTTTGYACAGCAAAATTTTCAGTCTTAATAGAATTGGAAAAAAGGGAACCCTAAAACAAAAATGATGCTGCAATTCATATTTAAGGCTGTTCCAGCAGGGCATAAAGCTAGAYTACAGTCAGCTGAACACAAGAGAGCAAAGAAAGGAGGTGGCGGTGGCACCTGGTGTACTCAGAAAGAAACAGCTCCTCACCATAGGTGCAGCATAAAACAAAGTCTCAGAAACCAATTATAAAACAAGACAATGCAAGGCCTTTATTTTGGCAGAAATAAGAAGAATTTGCAAGTGGGGCGAGGGAAGACATACAAAATTATTGCAACTATGAATTCACAGGAGACAGTCCTCCTACCATGTCTACACTGCCAAATACATTTTAACAGTAGATACCACTTTTACTTCCACTCCCAGGAYGACAAAGATAATTTTTAGGGCAGGAAAGTTTAATTAGAACAAAATTGTGTATGTTGTATTAAAAAGTTGAGCTGGTTTAGACTTAAAAATAATAGTAATTTTCTCTTCATCTTTCGCTAAGAGTCTAACCAGACGTAAGATTTATATCTGTACCTAGAGAGGAACAAAAGCTCACACCTCTCATGTGAAAAAAAATCCACTTAAGCTTTCAGATGAGGTAAAAATTTAACATGCACCTTAAGTCGCGGAACTAAAAGATAGAAATTGACTTACTTCACTGGAAGTCTTATGATCTTTAAAAATTCCTCTTATAAGTCACTGTGTACACACCACTGCCAGGATACAAGGTGACTTAAAAACATAGTTTAATATAATTTATAAAACAAGCATTTAAAAAAAAAAAAAAAAATCAATCAACTATATCCTTCAGTCATCTTCCAGTTAGGCAACGCTGTAGAAATGGCGCTAGGATAGGATCCAATTTCATAATATTTTCCATTATCCTTTGGGCAATTAATACTTTCCTGTACCTATTGTAAAAACAGCATCCTGGTCGTGTTTTTCCGAATCATACAGTTTTTGCTAGACTTATGCGTAACACGTTCCCAATAAAGAKAACAGAATTTCAACACGTATTTGTCTGCACTGAGTATCAGGCTATGTTAGCATTGATACAACCCAGTGCCGTATTATGTTTTTTCAAAAGCTAGAGAACGGTCATCTAAGGGAAAGCAAGCTACAATTAGCACCAAGAATTGCATAGCATAATTGTGCTTATGAACTTCTCATTCACTGTATAAGGCATTTTAAACAAAATAACTACTTTAAGAAGAGTGCAGGTAAACAGATCCAGATTGTAAAATACCAATTATAGCTACCAATAAATCCAAAAAATTAAAGTGTACTGTCACAGACATGCACAATACCTGCAGTATTTGCCTGGTTTTAACTTGCATTTTTTATCCTCTGATTGGTTTGCATCATAACAGCATTCATCTTTACACTGGTCACTGTATCCACAATCACACTGTTCTCCTTGTTCAACCAGTCCATTACCACAGATGGGTTGACCAGACTCTGAAAAATGCCAGTATATTTATGTACAAAGCAGTACAAAGAATATGCAGATAGGCTTATAAATGTTAACATTGACTTGCAACAGCATCCAGCTAATTGTGACTGAAAATGCCTGGTCAAGACGGACTTCAGACTAGGGCTCAACTCAGCTTGCATTATTTGCTTGCCACCCAGCTTAGTCATTCCCACAATTCATAGAATTTTAAGCCTCTGAGTAAAAGGTTTCTGCTGATAATAGTGTCAGTTTCTTGTGTGGATAAGAGGAAGTTTTCTGCTAAGCCTCCAATGGAGCAGCATCCTTTCTTGCACTCTGTCTCCTTTAACGGAGTCTGAGGACCTTAAGGCAAAAGCTGACGGTACTGGGGTGAACTACTACTACTCCAAAACCCAAACCTACTCGATGGACAATCTCACAAAAGTTGCGAGAGCTCACACATCACAGACCTCAGAAAGAAAATTCCTGCAAAATCCTTACTTTTTTTTTAACGTTCAAATAGAATTTCCTCTATTTTCATTTGTGCTCCTTACCTCTTGTCCTTTCCATGACTGAGAAGAGTCTGGCCCTGTTTTCTTTACTCCCTCTCACCAGGCATTTATAAAGACAGGCAAGAGCACCCCCCTCCCCAGCCTCCTCTTCTGCAGGCTGAACAGTCTCATTGCTCGCAGCCTCTCCTCATATGTCAGATACTCCAATCCCTTAATAATCTTTGTAGCCCTTTGCTGGACTCACTCCAGTATGTCTATGTCTCTCCTGTACCGGGGAGCCCAGAACCTGACACAGTACTCCAGATCTCAAATTCAGTTCTTTACTTACAGAATCTTTCAGTAAACAAAACAAAACAAACAAAAAAGAGTAAAATAAATAAAAAAGTAAAATAAAAATTAACAAAATACATTTCTAATTAAGCATAATAGTGATAGCTTAGCCATTCTACTTTCAGGATGACTAAATACATACCAACAAAACAATTATTTCTCTTTTTCTCAAGAACTTGGCTGATATTTCGAATGCTACAGTTAGAGAATTTGTTGTTGTTAAGTTTGTCCCCGGATGTAGCTCTTGCATACATGATATAATTGCCATTTTCTTTCTGTCCCAAGTTCTTGGACTCTCCTGGAGTGCACTCCATTCCAGAATCATGCTGCAAAACAAATATTTTAAAACTACTTCTACCAAGACAGCTTCTCTAATTTCTTGCTATCTTTTTATACACGTGCAAAAATAACCTGATTTGGTAATCTTAACACAGTGGGAATAAAAGGTTCATAAAAACAAAACACCATCTTATACTTTAAGGTTTCTTGGAATACAAAAAGTACACAGAAAACAAAGGTTTGTTTTGGGTTTTCTGTTTGTTTGGTTTGTTTTGTTGTTTGGGCTTTTTGCCCAGACAACAGTAGCAAGTATCCAATTTCTTAGGTTTTAGCTTAGTTGCATTCTTGGTAACCTATACACCAAGTGCATGTTCTGCAATGAATACTGACTYGAAAAAGTTGCCATGTGCTAAAAAGAGTGGCTTTATGATCACAAAAGGGTAGTAAGTATTCTGTGGAACAAAAGCAGGAGGAGTTAACTGAAAAAGCAGTCCATTATTTTTGCTTGTTTTGAGAAATCTTCAGAATAGAGCAGAAGTCTGTTTCTGCCAGCCAGTGACTAGATCTATAGATGAATAAAATGCATTACAGGTTGGCATGCTAGCAATTAGCAGACTGACAACATACTAAGTTCTTAAGTGTAAGAGGAACTCTAATGCTGTTCTGATGCATCCAACTTTCCAGAAATACAACCAATGTCTCCAAAATAAGYAGGTAAATTTTAAAATTTTCAACATAGTTGTGAGAACTGTATCATTATTATAGTTTGGTAGAACTGAACACRTACCTTCACGTATTTCCCTGGATCAAAAGCAACTTCGAGTAAAATTAAAAGAGCCATCTTCCAGGCTGACCCAAAAGATGTTTCACTCAGTGGAACTGGCTTTCCAGTTTCACATGCTCGTATTTTCACTTATACTTAGAAAGCTTGTTCCCACTCAGAGCAGTGGTATTAGGGATTTTCTCAAGGCACATGAAGAAAGCATTCACATGTGAACATCTGTTTTGGAAGAACTCGTCATTCCTGTCATATCTTGATTTCATTTTACTTCCAAGAGTAGAAAGCCTATATACTTAAGTTCAAAGTAAAAAACCCAAACCAGAAAATTTTGTTCTCATCTCCAGCAAAACCAAAAGCCTCATGCTTTCAGCTTGCCASAAACAAATCATGTCCCTAAATGACTGGGAGACAATTCTGCTCTCAAATATTGTTCTTGGTATCTTAATTCTCTCCACAATTTTCTTAGGTAAACTTGCAAGTATAAATAATTGAACATAAAGAGCCAGTTCTATTTTCACGTGTTGAGTAAAGTGTCATCTTGATAAATCTTGCATTGATTCTTCCTCCTCTCYAGGATAAACTAAAATACATTTAAAAGATGTACGTGACCCTAGTCTTCAATAAAAAACAGGGAARTTTTTAGGGAATAATAATATAGTCCCTTTATAAGAGATTGAACTAGTAGAAATAAACAATTCACAAAATCTGCTGTTGCACAAGTGCTGTCAAATACTCATAAAAGGGGCTCAGTTTGGCAATCTGGTTTTTGTTTATTTACAGTGTGCATGCACATATGCAGTCATGATCATATTTTCCTTGTTTATAAGAAGTAAAAACTCCATTCGCAAATCATGCACTTCAAAATGGTTGAAAGTGAGTGAACAGATCAATAGTAATACTCACAGGTGAACCAAAGTTATGCCCAACCTCATGAGCAAAAGTAATGTGAGAAACCTTGGGAGGAACATGAGAGCCATAGTTCTGAACAGTGATGATTCCAGTGTTCAAAGACTTCTTCTTACCATCAGAATACAGTTTGCTCTTTTCACATATTCCACCAGAGCTCCCTGCATTTAGACAAAAATACAACAGTTAGTCATTTAAGAACAGAAGTACTGTGTTACTTTTCTAGTGACATTTAGAATAAGAAACAGCTTGCCTCCTCAGTGGACGCTTACAGACTAAGAGTTCTTCTGTGTAAKTAGTATTAATCCAACTTTGAAAGTAGATTAGATTTATCGACACTAATGCTCTCAGCACTGAATGGATACATTCACACAAGAAGTTAGCTGTTTTAGAATAGCTATGAAGTAAGAGCTGTTTTGGGCTTCCACTGCACAGACAAGCCCTGATTTCATCATACCTGTAGTACAAGACTAGCAGGGTACAATGTCCAATACAAGTAGCCTCAATCTACATCCATTTGGATTTCACTAAGTAAAAAAATCCCACAGTAAAATCACAGGAGATCCTCTCTCATAGCAAAAGCATTTATATAAAATGCCTAAGATTAGCTATATATCCTTGTCAGCAAAAGTGACTCATTTCTCCACTGTACAAACTAAGGCTGAAAATGCTTTTGATGTGTGGGTTAATCAGACCTGTATTTAGAAGGTCAACAATCAAGTGCATCACACTTACTGTTTGGAAAAGTCTCGAAATTGAGACTTTAATTTCACCAAATTTTTCTATAACGTAAGCTTGTACTGAGGCATTATCAATGTTCTAAAATTCAGCTATTCTATTGCTAACATAAATGATGTCTAAAACACACTCTAAAGAAGTTTCCTTGCCTTCTGAAGTAAAATTTCATTTTAGTGAAATATCCCATTTAACCTATGTCAGTACGTGCATTAAGGATGAAAATCTCTCAAAGCAACTTAATTTTTCTGAATTAAATTTAGTTTTGGAAGCAGTGTTTATGGAACGCACATTCCAATTCATCCTGTTCTTGCTGAGTCTATACACTAGACTAGTCATCACAGACCCAGTTTCTTATTTACATAGGCCACCTGTGTATTATTTTTCCTATGGCTCTTCCACAGTGACTAAGGTTGGCCCACACAGGTCTCCCTAACACACTGTCATGGTTTAAGCCCAGCTGGCAACTAAGCCCCACCCAGCCGCTCGCTCACTCTCCCCCGGGTGGGAYGGGGSAGAGAATCGGAAGGGTAAAAGTGAGAAAACTCGTGGGTTGAGATAAAGACAGTTTAATAAGTAAAGCAAAAGCCGCKCACGCAAGCAAAGCARAACAAGGAATTCCTTCACTGCTTCCCATCGGCAGGGATGTTCAGCCATCCCCAGGAAAGCAGGGCTCCATCATGCCTAACGGTTACTTGGGAAGAYAAACACCCCCACTTCCTTCTTCCCCCAGCCTTATGTGCTGAGCATGACGCCATATGGTGTGGGAYRTCCCTTTGGTCATTGGGGTCAGCTGTCCCAGCCGTGTCCCCTCCCAGCTTCTTGTGCCCCCCCAGCCTGCTCGCTGGTGGGGTGGGGTGAGGAGCAGAAAAGGCCTTGGCTCTGTGTAAGCRCTGCTCAGCAGTAATGAAAACATCCCTGTGTTATCAACACTGTTTCCAGCACAAATCCAAACCATAGCCCCATACCAGCTACTATGAAGAAAATTAACTCTACCCCAGCCAAAATCAGCACACATACTTACTACACTCATGGATCCACTGATCTGTTTCCCCTCTGAACACTAATACTTATTTGAGCATTTTATTCTCCTAAAAATCAAAGTCTGAGAGACTGTCATACCATGACAGTTTTCCACATAGCTCCAGTACTCCACAACCAACATGTGCTTTAGAGGAAAGTACAGCAGTAAACAAAGTGAGGTTATAATGTATAGCTACATCTCATGAACAGTTTAATGTTTCTTCCACAATTACTCCAATTCTGTTAAAGGTCTTGATAACGTTCTCATAAAKTATCCAGTCTCTTGCAAAGTCTCATAAAACCTGTTGTTCTTCAGCCTAATTCCTTATTTTATAGAAATCACTCAAGGGGAGAAACAAGGGAAGACTGTTCCTTCTGAATTTCTGATTTTGATTTCTGTGAAAATTTCCACAATTTGGAATTTGTGCTAAGCTAYAATTAAAGAATTTGTATTTACTCAAATTTAAAGACTAACAACTTTCAAATATATCATTTATAAAACTAATACATTCTATGAAACTAATACATCCAGGACAAACATCTTGAGATGCTGCACACATGAAGAYCATTTTTTCATTTTTCACATCAAGAGACATACCCAAAATACACAACTAGATTGAAACTAATGAGAAGCAGTTCAAGAATAGTCACACAATAATTATTCTGGTATCTTCCAGAACAAGATCTCACTGATTTTACTTTATTTAAAAGAAAAAAAAAAAAATGTTGCTTCCAATGCTACCTAGAAAACCTAAGGATTCTGCAGTGTAGTTCTATCACAAAATTCAAACTGCATAGTTGTAAGCTCTATTTATAACAGAAATATTAGTTTCTTCTGTCACTTTACAGGTCACTCATAYCTGTCATAAATAAAAAGCCATCCAAGTAATACCACTGTATTGGGTTTGCATGGCAAGGTTTTGGTAGCGGGGGGGATACAGGGGTGGCTTCTATGAGAAGCTGCTAGAAGCTTCCYCTATGTCCGACAGAGCCAATGCCAGCCGGCTCCAAGATGGACCCGCCGCTGGCCAAGGCCAAGCCYGTCAGTGATGGTGGTAGCGCCTCTGTGATAACATATTTAAGAAGGGGAAAAAGTTACTGCGCAACAGTGATTGTGGCCAGAGAGAGGAGTGAGAATATGTGAGAGAAATAACTCTGCAGACACCAGGGTCAGTGAAGAAGGAGGGGGAGGAGGTGTAGCAGGCACCAGAGCAGAGATTCCCCTGCAGCCTGTGGTGAAGACAGGTTGCCTTGTTCTTCCTCACCTCACATGGTGAGGCAGGCTGTCCCCCTGCAGCCCATGGAGGTTAACAGTGAAGCAGATATCCACCCGCAGCCTGTGGAGGATCCCACAATGGAGCAGGTGGATGCGCCCGAAGGAGGCTGTGAYCCCGTGGGAARCCYGCGCTGGAGCAGGCTCCTGGCAGGACCTGTGGACCCATGGAGAGAGGAGCCCACGCTGGAGCAGGTTTGCTGGCAGGACTTGTRACCCCGTGGGGGAYCCACRCTGGAGCAGTCTGTTCCTGAAGGACTTGCAAGGGAYGCACACTGGAGCAGTTCGTGAAGAACTGCAGCCTGTGAGAAGGACTCATGTTGGGTAAGTTTGTGGAGAATTGTCTCCTGTGGGAGGGACCCCACACTGGAGCAGGGGAAGAGCATGAGGAGTCCTCCTGCTGAGGAAGAAGGAGCGGCAGAAACGTGTGATGAACTGACCGCAACCCCCATTCCCCATACCCCTGTGCCGCCTGGGGGGAGGAGATAAAGAAAATCAGGAGTGAAGTTGAGCCCGGGAAGAAGGAAGGGGTGGGGGGAAGGTGTTTTAAGATTTGGTTTTATTTCTCATTACCCTACTCTGATTTGATTGGTAATAAATTAAGTTAATTTTCCCCAAGTCGAGTCTGTTTTGCCCATGATGGTAATTGGTGAATCTCTCCCTGTCCTTATCTTGACCCACAAGCSTTTCATTTCTCTCCCCTGTCCAGCTGAGGAAGGGAGTGATAGAGCAGCTTTGGTGGGCACCTGGTGTCAGGGTCAACCCACCACAATGACCTTTGTCTAACAAAAGAAATAGATTTTTCTTTATTTTTCACGTCTTGCTCATCAGAAAGACAGCAAGACTAATTGAAGTGACACATGATATGCTGTTTATATTTAAAAACCAACCAAACAAACCATACCTAACCAAAATTGTGAAAAGTTGGTTATGAGATTTTTGTCTATTTAAATGACATAGTTTCTACCTTTCTTCTTTGTACCTACCTACAATACTTTATCTCATAGCACTGAAGGTTTGGATATAGTTACCTGAAGGGGCTCCAACCCAAGCCAGACCAAGGACTCCATCATCAAAATCACGGTCTGTAAACACATAGGCCAAGCAGTAATCATCATGATTCTGTTCTGAGTTCAGTTCCAGAAACTTTTCCACACCAATGTTAGGAAATCTGAAGGGATTGGATGAGTCCTTCTCRTCTATAGTTGTGTTAATCTAAAAGTAAATTGAAACAAACCGTAAGACATGATTCATTTTCACTGGACTTGTAAATACCAGCTAAGAGGCTTACTGTTGTCAATACCTTGTTATGTTAAATAGTTAAAGATGTTGCTAAAGATTTATAGGCCTTGACAAATTACCACCCCAATATTGGGAAAATCGAGTTCTACAATAAATAAAGAATTGCATTTGTGTACTAAATCCCCACTCTCTTATTTCTTTTCTTCCTTTCCATCAGTACCCAAAAGTTTATATTTATCCTCTTAAATCATCACTTTTAGAAGGAACTTTCAACCCGGATAGCCATTATCTACTTTAACACTAAAGTTCTTGGAGAGCAATACAGTCTATTTGCCACACAGTCAACRCTGCTGAAACATAAGAAGTTGATTCCTATAAAAATTGACTACAGTTTAATAACAGAAGTAGTGGGCTTTTGACAATGAACACTAAACCCAAACTAAATAAATGGGTTAGGGAACCATTTACTACAGAAACACTTGTGTTACAAAATTACTAACAATAAATGGTTACAAGTGAACRGCAACAGCACTTCTGAAAAATACAGCCTCCCAAGCAGTATCAGTGAAGCTAAAGTATCTCCAATACAACTTACTCTTATTCGTTTCACCATGAAGCTGATGTTACGGATTCCTGAGAAATCTGTTGACTGGTAAATTGTGTCAATCGCTTTAACATGGCTGGATATCTGTCAAAAACAAAAGTATCTAAGTTCAAAGATCTATGTACTACGCTATAGGTAATCTTAAATAGCAACAACTGCCAAGGCCTATACTTTTACATATAAGATATTGTGCCATATGAACTCTAACAGGCCTTTTTAATCAAATGCTGATGGCAAATAATGGAAATAAATCACTACATAACTTAGTATATGCATGGCCACCATGCCAGATAACAGCAAAGTATTTTGCCGTTCGCTTTTTTTTAACACATAATTCTATCAACTCTTCAGATACTTGTTTGTGATACTTATTGAATTCATTGCTATGGTAAGACCACTGTAGTTAAAATCATATTCAAAGCACTGTATTTCTTTTTTTGAGACAAAAATTACTTKTTACAGCATTATTCTTTTATTTCTACTAGAACACAAATGTGAAAAAAATTGATCATTTACCTTTTCCAAGAGCACATAGAAATGCTAACTCATTGAAAACCTGATTTTGAAGGTGATTTCAGAGCTTGGAAAAAGTTACTCAAATTGAACTGTGTAAGTACAGTGTAATGAATAGTAAAAGTAAGATTTGCAAGTGGCAGTGACACTTCAGACTTCAAGACAAGTATGTTAACATGCTAGTTGTATTTTTAGCAAATGATCAGCAAAAAAAAAAACCCAATCAACTTTTTCCAGTTAACAGTATATTGACAAATGAAAAGCATCTTCCTTTAGTTACCACTGCTTTTTTACCCTTCCACTACATCAGACACTACAGGAGCAGACCTCAGTGTCATTAGCTCACAGTGTTTTGAACTAAAATTTCAAATGGAAGGCTATGTAAGTGTTAACACAGAAGCCTGGCAGGCTGTCAAACACAATAGAATTCTTCAGGAAGTATTATTTTTCTGAGTAAGAATTGAGAAAAGTCAGACTGCAAGTCTTGCTCAGAGGTGCTAAAGAAATCACAGCTGCCATCATTAACTAAAGGAAGCACAAGTGCCCAGGACTTTTGTCACAGATACATAGCATCTTCTTAGTGAAATAAAAAAAGCTGTTTTGATCATGTCAAGATCACTGTAACAAATGAAATTACATTCTAAAGTAAATAAGCAATAATATACAGAATTAAATTACATGAAATTTATCAGAAATACACAAATAAAGTAAAAGCAGATCATTTAAAACAAAGTGATTGAAATACCTGTGCAATTACAGCTTCCCTTGTTCCATAATGCTTGTAGAAAAGATGATCAGTCTGAATATACAGCTGACACGTATTTTTTTCAGCCTGAGTGGCACGCTTTTTTCTTAAAAGCTGTGGACCATTGTTCTTAGGCTCTTCAAAAGGCTTCTACATATACACAGGAAAGAAATATATTAATTTTGTAGATCTATATGCTGCACTAAATTACCTAAAAATAGCGATGGATTTTCTAAACATACTCCACTAATACAAACAGATTTTCAGTCTTTTTTTTAACCCACAAAGTTTCATGAGTCTTGAATTAAACTAAGCATGTTATAGCCAGTTTTCAAGAATGCCATGTTTTTTTAATGATATCTCAGCCAAACCTTTCTGTGCATTTAATTTTATATTACAAAAGGCAGTCAATGTGAAATAGATTTTTTCATTCATGTGATCTTTGGAATTTTTCTTTTTCATAATCCTTTTCTAAGATGAATGAACAGTTTGTAGATCAGAGAAAAACAGTGCTGTGGGACTTAAATGCATCCTCCCTAACACAGGTTATTTCACATTGTAATTACCTTAGCTACCCCGGCAAACAGAAATACTTAAGCACTTCAGCATGGAACAAATGGTACACTAAAAACATGAAGTTAAAACAATGCTCATTAGTCAGAGCAGTTATCTGCCAACGCATTTGCCTTATGGTATTCACTGGTTGATGGGCCACTCTCTCCATGAAGTTTTACAAGTAAATTTTTGGGAAAGCATGTTATTGTTATAACACTGAATTGYGTAATACTGTTGATAATTTCTGGAGTCACAATGTAAACTAAGTTGCTGATGCTATTTACAAGCCACATTGCGTAGTTTTGTTGGTATATACTTAACTGACATCACAAAATGATGCCAAAACTTGAAACAGCGTAGAACATAGCTAACACTACGAGAAACTCAATAATTTACTGTTGGAAAGTGTTGAAAAAAAAATCCAATTTTGTGACAAGTGGCGCAAACCTGAAGGCAAAAAACCTGCAGGACTCTAAACAGGTACGCAAGTCCCTTCCATAGACTGCTTACCTCCTAATTACAGGCATTCTGTAGCATGCTGTAACCCCCTCAATCTTTCAATATTGCTAGTAAGACCCTCCCACTCATATCACTTCGTTTACCACTGAAAGCACTCAGATATTACAAGTGTGTTACATTAGCATAACTTGAAAATCTAAACGTTATTACTCTTTAAGGACCATTACTTAGAGATCAAGGGATCCTGAAACTCTTCCTTCTCAACTGCAATAAAGCATATTCCTCATCTCAAGCTTGATTTCCACATCCATCTAAAATTCCAATTGCTGAAAAATTTGAGATCATGTAGGATTCATTAAGACTATGAGCTAGCACATCTATGCTGTAGAAGCAATGAGAAAAAGAATTTAGAAAAATTATGTTAATAAGAAACCTCTAGCAATAATTTAAGTACCTCACAATGTTGAGGGATGATGACTGACCAAAAGTAAAAGAGACAACATTCAAGAAATAGGAAGTTATTACACTAATTTCTAATCAACATAATTCATTAGCCTGTGTTGTACCTCTGTTGTTGGGTCTTCTATACCAGTCATCTGGTACTTCTGCATTCTTTCAAATACTGAATGATCTGCACAACCTCCTTGTGGTCCATATTTATGTGGATATTCTAAAGAGAGGAAGGCCAGGTTGAGTTTTCAAATTCCAAGTACAAGTGCAAAATATGGCTGTATCACTGCAACTTACTCAGTTTGTGTCCAATATTGCTCATGTGGTTTGAGGGAAGCATTCTAAGATTCAAGCTTTATGCAGCTGTCTTTTTTTCATTAAACACTTCTACTAAGTTACATTCTTAGTTTTACAAACAGAACAAAACTGACAATTGCTTCTTAAAATTTTTTTCTTATATATAGCAAAAGAAAATATGATGAGCGACATTAACATAAGAACAAGAGCTATTATTTACACATCTGTACCGATTAGCTTGAACTAACAGCAGCCTTAAAAAAAAAAAAGAACTCACAATGGAAAATTATTAGAGCTCAAGTATACTAAAGACTGCTCAGATAAGAGAAAGGTTTTTTTMTTCTACTTGGTAAACTAAAACTAAGAAACCTTGCTAACATTCTTAGAGGATTCTATTACATTATTCATCTTCCACGGAATTTTTGAAAATTTTTATATTATGCAACTTAACTACCAGTACATAAGAACTGAAACTCTAATGATCCTTGGTTTCAAACCCAACTCTACAATTCTAGAACAATAAGTTTGCTAGCAATTTTATTGACAAAGTGAAATGCACTATTTCCATTCTGGAAAGTAAACAATACAACTAAGGGTAACAGATCAGTGCGTGTAAGTATATATGCATGTGTGTAGATCTAAAACTTACAGAATTACAGATTAGAAAATTTACAGATATATTTAAAACTTACAGGCAAAGTAAAACAAGACTAAAAAGAAACATTTTCATCACCTCCGTACTACAGCTGATTGTTTAAATTTTAAAACCAAAACTGTAGTACTATCTGGGTACACATCAGTTAAACATGCTGGAGATCCAAACTAGCTCAGTAATGAATATCATACAATTGGTTGCTTATCAAGGGTAATTCTTTCAATACTTGACAATGCAGATCTCACTGCACATGTGAATGTGCTTCAGACACACACGGTTAGGTTTTGACTGTTAGTACCTATTGGAGATTTGTAAGCAACCTGTACTTGCAGAAGCTTCCTCTGGAGATGAGGAGTACTGAAAGGAAGAGGTCTTGGCCCTTCAGCTTCTCTGCAGATTAGATCCCATTATAAATTGGTGCCCCAGTAAGAGAGAATGGAGTACAGATTATGGGAGCCACGTATGTGAATACTTAAGGAACCAGTTTCTGTAGGGCAAACCACAGTTTTACCATCATCTCAACAGGGTGCAGGTTTTGTCAGAAATGTGTAAACTTTACCAAGATCTGTTGGTTTTTGGGAGTTGTTGGTGGGTTAGTTTTTTATTTTTGTTTGTTTGGTGGGGKTTTTTTTTGTTTGTTTTAAGAAAGTGTGAAGATCCAGAATCACAGAGTAAATGGAACAGACACATAGGAGCAGATTTATAAAGCCTAAGACCTGGCACCAAGGACCTTATTTCCAACATTATATGCATTTCAGGTGATTTCACCCTGGACTAGCTCTAGTCTGGTTCTGTGGAGTCAAAGCCTGTTAGCAGTTGGAGCACAGTACATGGACTCTTGGAGTATGCACTTCGGTACAGTTTCATCTGACAGTTGCCTTTAATTATCTTTGATTCTCATACCTGTTTCCTGCAGTCATACTGTATGATACTCCTAAACTATTTCAATATACAAGCCCAACTTGCTCCAGATTTTCTCCCTGTATTATTGAGCTCTAAACTTCGTACATATTTCAATCATTAAAAGCTGGGGGAAAATTAAATGGCAAACAGGAACTAAAAAAAAAAGTCATATCCTCAGTATATGGCTAAAGTTGAGTTCTAAAAAAACCAACCACATTTAATATGAGTTTATGCTCCAAAATACCCAAAGACTGGATTCAATGGAGCCACCGATAAGCTTAAAAGGACTGATCAAGAAATAAAAGCAGTCTTCCAAACTTCATTCCTCTCAATCACACATATTTACAAGTATTTAAAGAGGTCATGTTTAACACTGGTTTTTAAAACTCATTAATGAAAAATGAGGCTAATTTAAACACAGTTAACAACATTTTTTTCAAATTGAGTCCATTTCCAGGTACAAAGTATTTTACTGCAATTGTAAACTTTGTTTAGTGGGAAAGAACCAGATTTAGTAAACACGCTTCTTGGCAAAGTTTCAGCCTAAGAGAAATTGAAAGATTATAGTTGGGTGTAAACAGTTATAAATTATCTCACTAGCAAATTAATTTTATCTCCTGTAAAGGTATCCAAGTACAGTATTGTATTTAAAAGCTTATTTCCAGTCTGAATTTTAGAGAAGCTGCTCCAACATACAACAAAATCACTTTTTCTTAGGTCAACTTTATGCCTACTCTGTTTTGACTAGTGTTTGCCAATGCGATTATTAGCAAAATCTTGATATTGTGTGGGAAGTAATTTGTTTGGATTCTAATAAGGTTGTTTCTTCAAATTAAAAAGAAGAAAACCTTTTGAGAGGTAACTACAATGAATGTGCACTACTTAGGTTTTTGAGAAAAATCCTAGACTTCTGAAGGAACTGTTTTTTTCTTTTCACTATTCTACAGAAATGTTCATGAATTACTGTTATTAGAACATTGTAAGTTTATTTAATGATTTTCTGCATATTAATTTCCCACATTTCAATTTCTAACACCACACAAATATCATGTTTGAACTGCTGTCTCATCACATTTCTCCCTAGCACAGTGCCAGAAGAATGAAGAGAGAGAAAAAGACAAAAGAATGCTCTGACTGTAAACCACCTCACCCAATTTGATTAGCAATGTAGTGGAACACTGGCTTTGCTATAATCAATATTAAACAAAAAGTACTGCTCACTCACTGTTGAGGTCATCTGTACTTTTTGGGATCCTGTTTACTATCACTAGGTTGGAGTTAAGAGCAAAGGATTATACAGATGATCCTTCCCTTCTCCACCTCCACCACCTTTTTTTCCTCCCACCATTGTATTAAAAAAAAATTCTACTGTATTTAATCTAAAGTTCTCATTACCCACTACCCCATTTCACATCACCAACCACTTATCTCTGCCACAAAAGCACATTACACAAGGGCAGGAGTAATGGACAATACTGCCTCACCATCAGCACACTTCACCTACGTAAAACCACCGTAACTTTAAAGCAACTCCTGCAGGTGGTAGCTGCAGGAATACGGAGAAATTAACTGGGAACATGACTGCACAGCATATTTTGCACCAGCACAAAATGCCATTTTCTGCTATCACCACACTTCTATTCATACTTGGTGGCATTATGACAATTGGCAGAACAGTACTAGAAATAAATGCTCTCAGTGCGTTACACAAAATAAACAGTCTTCCGTCTGTATCTTCTTTCCCAAAGAGGTTAGGAAATCCCTTAATACATTTTTAATACTGACTGCCTGCAATTCAAACAAATATTTCTCACTTCAAAAGTAATAATCTAGTAAAAAACACTTTAAAAGCATGACAGTTAAAATTATAAAGAATTGAACATGAAACAGTCTGCAACACCAATTGCCAAGGTTTTGCATCTGCTGGAAAAGACAAATCCCCATGGACAGACTTGAATCCACACTGCTAAACACAGGAGGCAGGTAATATAGGATAGTTCACATTGGAACCATGTCTAGCTTACAGAGATAGTTGCACACAGAGCTTTCTTTTGATAAATGCTGCATTACCCCCAAACCGTGAAGGCACTGTTTCCACTTCATCTTTTGAGACTTTCTATTTCCACCATCCCCTGCAGCAATTCCATTTTCTGGAGCTAAGCAAGAACTACACAGTGTAAGATGATGACTTGAACAGTTTTGACCCACACCACAGAAGTCTGGTCCGTGCTCTTGTGATGCTTTTAAATGCTTTGAGAGGTACAGCCCTCTGCCAGCTCTTTGGGATCAAGAGCTTCTTTCCCTATCCCTACCACAACCCTGTGAATTGATCAAGAGAAAACACATGCCTTTACCATTAAATGATTGCTTACAGTGAATGCAGAGTTAAGGAAAAACTAGAAGCCTACTTTCCCTCAGATCCATAAAAGAAGAGTTTAATTACAGGATCAATCTTCTAACTAGAGAAAATCCTCAGGCAAAACAAATACTTTATTTTTCTTTCCCCATATTGTCCAGTTTCCCATTTTCCACCTTCAATTTTTGTACATCCTGACAGAATGTTAAAAAATAATAAACAACAATAATAATGTAATAATAATAATAAACCTAAAAAAACAACAAAAAAATTCTGTCATTTCATACTTTCTGACAACGATATCTTATTCTGACTAGATGGCAGATCATTATTAATGATACATACCACTACAAGTGCTCAAAATAAGAATTTTTATCCTTTTAATAAAGGTACTACCTACCTACAAAGAGATTCCTGATTACATGAATTTCTTTCTTCTACTTGTCAGTAAACAGTACAATCTGTTAAGCATTTAGGTTAACTACTTAATGGATACTGGATTTAGACATCTGGGGCAAGGATATGACATCAAGCTTCCATTAAAAATGATGAAAATTCAGTTCTTCGACAGCCATAGAGATTTGCCCAATACTAGCAAAAGCAACAGTGTCAGAACAAAATTCAAATTTAAGCAGATACAAAAAAACCCTTACTACAGATTTCATTCTAAGCGGTCTGTTACACTGTGCTCCCATGACAACTGCCAAGTAGACCTTGATTATTACATCGACAACCACAGTATGAA
Organism: Oceanodroma leucorhoa; assembly: GCA_030449065.1. Lineage (NCBI taxonomy): Eukaryota > Metazoa > Chordata > Aves > Procellariiformes > Oceanodroma > Oceanodroma leucorhoa. The sequence continues at coordinate 284,740 of JASVER010000048.1, forward strand.
AATAAAGAAACCAAGTTCTCACTAATAATACAGTTTGCAATGATCAGTTCATTCAGCGGATAGGGCTTTGCAAAATTACAAAACACCTTACTTTCTGTTCTCAGTTGTATGGTTCTTCCAAGACCACAAAGACAATTAAATGACCACGTTCATTTTCCCRAAGGTCTGAACAGGATTTTCCTGTCTACTGCTGATCTGAGGAAATACTGGTTTTGTATTTTACAGTATGAACTCAGGGATACATTTGAAGCATATATGACTTAAATGAAGTAAATATAGTTCCATGTAAATCCTAAACCTTAAAGAAAAGTTTCCAAAATATTTTAATGAAAATAGAATTTGCATCTTTCTAGCACTGAATTATAAAACAGTTTGATCAAGAGTGGTTTAGAAACTAAAATCATTCAACTTGTGTTTCGAGTCATGAATAGAAGGCTGCCTTCCACTGGTCACCACATCCACTATAACAAAAGCTGCCTTATAAAGTTGACAATATAATCCCCATTTACAAAAACCCCTTTTGTTTAACTGCTGAATAAGAACTCATTGAGATGCTAATCATATGTTGCATTGTGATTTCTGAAAAGCACTAAAAAGCATATTGTTTCAAAAGGCTGAAACATGGGTGACCAAAAAATATCCCAAATTAAAGCAAAGACAATTTCTTCCCCCAGTCTCTCCTGAGTTAGAAATGTGAGCATTTTTGTTGCTTTTGTCCTGTGTACGATACTAGGGGTTTGACTCTATTTCACAAGAGTTAGCTTTAGATTAGAGCAATAACTACAGATTTGCATGCTTGTTTTTATTTTTAAAGCTACTGTAAAGCTTAGATTTTTTTAGTTGTTGTTGGGGTTTTTTTGGAGCCGCAGTTCAATGCAAAAATTGCTCTCATGAAAGGCAAAAAAATTTTAGCCTCAAAAGCACTATTCAGAAAGTGACAGAAGCAGTTGTACACTTCAGATATTTCAGACCACAGAAATCCAAGAGGCATCTAGGATACCAATGAAAAAAGTTAAACTATACAATCAGAATGCATGTACATCAGACTCTGCACTGACAGCAACCAACAGGAGTGGCACATTTTCAAAAGAGCTGCTTAGACTTAGCTCCAGGATGGGCTATTTTCAACCATGCTGAGCAAACAGCAATGTTCACTCACTTGGTGCTTTGGAAGCCATATTGTACTGTTGCTTTAATGTGGCTCTCCGGAATAGTTTTACACAATCCCCTCTGATAATCTGATTTTGTTTCTAACTGATGGTTTTGATGCACTAGATTCAAGAGGAAAAACAATGTAAGCCAACATACCATCATCTGAATAACTAAAAAATACATATCCTGCTCCCGTTCACTTTAATAAGACATTAATATGAACCAATTTAATCATTAGCTTTTTCCAGCTCTCAAGTGATCCATTTACTCCTCCAACAGAGATCACTCCTACAAAACAGCAATACTAACTTTAATAAAATCAAATTATCTGCTTCTTTAAGGTATAGTTCTACTTCTGTCATTAGTTGGTAACAGTGAAGAGAGTATTTTTAGTCACTCGCTATTTGCAGCATAAGGAACTGGGACATGAGACAATCTTCTTGCTTGTTTCACCCCTTGGAAACCGGGCAAATCATTTCACTGCCTTACATCCCTTTACTTCCCTCCTCCCCCTCTTTTCTACAACAGGGTTTAAAACCCTTTGTAAAGCAGACAGTGACTTATTTACAGAAAGTGCTATGTAAGTGGTAGTCCAGTATTCCCACTATCAAGCAGCAAACGCAACTGTTCGGTGAGACCTATAAAACATACCGAAGAATTTAGAACTATGTACAAAGTATTCACAGAAACGTTATAAGAGACGTATCTTACGGTTTCACACCAGGCTTTTGTAATTTTTTTATTACTTTTCCCCACTACTCTTCTGCTACAGCAGCAAACCCTGTAATACTGCAACAGCAGCTAACAAGGCAAACTGCCTTCTCAGACTTTCACCTGCAATGCTCTGTAGAGCTGAAAATGAAACGCACGCTGCAACATCTTCCTACTCTATAAACGCTACCCTATAAAGTTACTTTGTTCTCAAATATGGGTCTTGTAAGCACCAGGGAGATATATATTTAGTCAGTCAGAAAACAAGCRTAGCTCACAATGTATGTAAAATTCAATAAATGCATTCATTCAGAAGCTCTTTAGAATTATGCAACTTGATTTGATTTTGGGTTAGTAATCATATTTACAGAATGAGGTAACAGGAAGGACAAACATATCTGCTAGCTCACAGCAATTTTAACATACTCGAAGACGGCACACAAACTGTCACCGAATGTAAAATACAGCTGTATTCCATAAGCTTTATTCAATTAGAAAAAATAAACAAAATTTGCTGAGTTTTTAGCAGAAAAAGATCATTTCTCTTCACTGCATTGATGCAAGAGAAGTAACCAGAGAGAGTATTATGCARTAACCCTGTGTTTTTCACTGGCTTACAGCACAGAGAAAATGATAATATACAAAGYCAAATCACAACTAGAGATTTTCCTCATCTGTATTACTATTTTTGACATTTCTTTTCATAATACAGTCTCATGACGTACTTTGAAAATTATTTATACATGKATCATCATGAGAGTGGTTCAAGTCATTTCTAGTGAACTAACCCAAGACTCTTCATCCAATTCCAAGTGAGACTTCAAACTCAAGTCTTCCAGGATTTGCACAATGGCCTGATGGGACAAGTTTTTAAATAAAGTTATAGTTTAAATTGATTTTTAAGCAAGATTGAAGCCCTACATAAAGTTAGCTTGCCACAAACAACTCGTTMGCTTCAATAACCAAAAGGTAATATTAAAGTGACTCTCTGCCAACATCTTCTTGGAAGGATTGAAACTTGGAATCACAACTTTATTCCAGTATTTTTGGGGTTCAGCATAAAGTTACTGAAGCATCAAATAAAACTGATTTTTATTACAGCTGAAGACTGATCATACATAGAAAGGCAAGTAGAGTGCAGGAGAACTCTGACGCATCAGTTGTGAGGATGTAGAAGTATGCCATGGTACTTTCTCATCCTTCTGGGCATTTACAACTAAAGCTAGACTTCTGGGGCTATATTCTTCAAGTTCAAGTAGTATTGTCTGTACACTTCCATCAGCTACTGTGTAAAATGGGACATACTGGGTGCCACCACATCTTCTAAAGAGCTCTCTGAAGGCATCTGTGACCTACGCATGCAAGAGAAGCTTTTATTTCCCACGTGTACCACCTTCACTAGATGTAGGTAAACGCTTAGTGACTTGAACTTCAATTATCCTTTATTTTGCAGATACAGGGAAGAACAATCAGTATAGAGCATTTTAAGAATGCATTTTTCAAAAGAAACATGTATCCACTGAGCAGAAAATACACTGCTTATACACTTAAGCCTGACTGTTAAGGATTTCTTAAAATGGCAGAATAAGGAAGACTCACTTTGGTTTGCCRTAAATCTCTTTCACACCATAACTGTATATGAATCACTTCAGGACAGCATGATTCACAGTGTCATACGCAAGTCGAAGTTTCATTTGATGCTTACAAATGGCTTACAGGTTTTGATATTTAATAAAAAAAATTATTTCATCTGTAGCACAAAATGGAAGTACTCACTGATATCATCTTCATGATAAATGACAGAGTGGAACGGTAGAGTTTTGTCCTTAATATATCTCTCTGCTGGCTCAATATAAAAGGTCCCACTGTGAGTTTGGATGAATCCTTCAAATTTTCCATCAATAACAGACCCATGGCTAAGACTTCCCTGCTCACCTGTTAAGGGAAAAAGTACATTAGGTTTTTTATACCTTTCAACAAGCTTTCAGTCCTGTGCAAACTTCAAGCATACACCAAGGTGTTAAACAGACAATGCTAAAGCATGATACTTGCATCATTATCCTGATAGTGAACCAGTTCCCAACTACTAAAAAACTATATGAATTATACAATAATAAGATTCTGGATAACAGCAGTAAGACATTAATGCAGAAAGTTTGTGTCTGAATTTTTACGACTAAGATTATCCAACAGTAAGACATATAGTTATTCCAAAAATCATAGTTACTAAGTTCAATAGCTTCCTAATCAGGTGCATAAATGACATGTTTAAAAAGCATAGAATGAAGAATTCAACTCAGTATTTTAAAGCTGTCATATATGCAGCATGTAATTCTATATCCAAGTCCTGTCCTTATACATCTGCTCATATAATTATAAAAAAAAAAAAAAAATCAGAGTGTATACTCAACTTTGAAAGCTTTCAAAGAAAGATTTCTCTTCAAGCGTAAGCRTCTTAAAACTGTATCTAGGTTTAAATGTGGGATGGAGTGAATTTGTATTTGAAACAGTCACAATCAGAAGTACAACTGTCAAAGTTTAATCACTGACAGCTACAACATGCAGCATCCCCAACAAGCCTTTTCCATAAAAAGGAAGAAAGATTACTAAAAGAATGTTTATATGCTCCTCCACTGAGGAGGGTTCAGAATCACGCTATCAAAGTATCACAACTGTACTCATTCTTAACATTAACCAGCACTAATTTCTAATTAACAATTATCAAAAATTTTATAAAGCTTATACACATTACTGAAATTTGGAAAAAGTATCTTGAAGATATGCCACACAACTCTTAAGAGGGAACACTAAAAAGTAGAAATAGGCTTTGTAGAACACTAATTTTAAGACATTCGTAAGTGATCCCAGATTTACTTCAGACAATGTTCTATTAGAATGTGCATTAATATCCTGAACTTATAAGCCATGTATCTTTGGGAATTTGAGAGTACTTTGAAGGAAGACTCTTGATCTGAATGGAAATCAAGAATCAACAGCAAAACAGTTTATTTAGTCAAGTCTAACTTTGTTCATGATCTTCATAACAAGTACAAAGTTCGGTTGAATGAGAAAGATAATAAAAGAGGATTAAAAGAAAATGTAGAGTAAGCCCCGTGAGTAGGTTCATGTGGGTCCTTTAGTCTCATCCCTCAGCAATAAGGAAAGAACCAAAAGCTTTCCTGAAATAATTTCACAAAATAAGAAAAAGACACAACAARAGACCCCACACACCTTAAAAGCCCTCTGACCTACTTAAGTCAACTGGTAAATTGGTCTACCTAGATGCATATAAAGTGCTAAGCGTGTATACTTCTTTTAGCAGTTTAAAACAGTCACTTTGAGACTGTAGGGCATTACTAACAGAGATCTTCAAGAAGCAGTTAGATTCCTTTCAGAACCAAACAGACTGTATAAAGAGGGGCAGAGTAAGTCTTAATCCTTCTCTTCACCTGCTTTTAATTCCTTAATTCTCCTTCCTTTTTAATCAATTTTATCTTTTGTATTTACTGAAATCAGGTATATTACCTTTAATGATGATAGCTCTATATTCCTTAAATTTCTTTAAACTGAGAACAGTACCTGATTTTTTTTTAATGCAGACAGCTTTTTCCTTTTTTTTTTTTTAAATGCAGACTTCTACGAAGAGTATGTTCATCAACAGAGTTGAACTTCTAGTTCTATGGATATGAAAATTATTAGGTAAAATACTCATTTGTTAAGTGTGACTCTTACGAGAATAAAAGCAGATGGAATTTACATTATTGAAGTTTAATASTGAAGATAACCTAATCATACAGATATTTATTTTCTGCATATACTATTAAAAAAACTCCTGTTTAAGATGACTGCACTTTAATCCATTTTAAAGTGTTGTACTTACCATAAATGTGTCCAGTGTAAATATGGGAGGTATCATAATCAATTACTTGGTTTGATATTTCTACTTTAAAGTCATCACTAAAAAGAGATGTGTCTCTCTTCATTCGAAGGTTGAAGTGTCTAAAGTAAATAAAACAAGATGGTAAATTGGCTTTGAGCTTCAATTACAAGAGCACTAATCAAACTACTTCTAACCAACATTTTCGTGTAAACAATCTGCAGACCCTGCAAAATTTATCTATAGAAAATGTTTATACTGTACCAGAATTAGACCATAGCCTAGAAGGATTTTCTTATGCAAGATAATTTAGATGTTTTTGATACAAGTAGCTAAATTTACAAGATTTAAGCCAGAAAACAGGGTTAGACTTAAATGCATAAATCTAAAATGGTGACTTTGACTRTACACTTGTTCCCATTCCTCCAGAAGACACAGATGTAGCTTAAGGAAAAAAGCAACTATTTTACTTCACAGCACTGTGAAGCAGGAGAGATAAGAACAACTATCAGCTTATTTTACTTTCATTGCCAAYATTTAAGTAATGAAAATGAAATGTAGGTGAGCTAATTACTGTTTCAACTGAAAATCAAAAAATAAGATGGGCAATAACATTTAATAAAAAGTACTTAAACTGGTAGCTACATGCACAACTGTGTAAACAACTCATTGAATGATTTTGTTCAAATAACAACACAATATTCTTTGATGCAAATCCTACTGTTAATCTTYATATGAAACATACTACATTTTCTTTGTACGAAAACAAAAGTTTGGTTCAGCGAAGTCAAGCAACATAACTGAAGTGTTTTAAAATGCCTGACATAATATGAATTCATACGTGTGACAACCATTAGCTTGCTTCAGAATTTCATTTGGTATTCTCTTAAATTTTGTATAAACACATTGTGCAAATACAGATCAGTGAAGTTGTTGAAACTTCAGTCATTCCAATTTTACTCGATTTTCTTCCTATATTTTTCTCTTTCTGCACAATCATGAAATTGAAGGAATATTATAGTTATGTCACCAATTTGTTACACAAAAAGTAACTCTGATAAGTTGACTACATCTGTGTCAGAGTCTTTATCTAAAAAAACCGTGACCAGTCTCTCAGTATACACAGTATACTAATGGTAGAGCTGACTTTCCATAGTGAAAGCTAGTATCCATTTGCTAACAGCAAAATATGCAAAACAATTAAGCACCACAGTGTAAAGTCAATTAAATCTCATTACTTTTTAGTACAGCTTAAGTATATACAAAAATGTATCTTCAGTCTTCACTTGCACATTAAATAATATGACACTACAGTTATAAGTATTTTGAAACAACTGTACATTAAGATACCAAAAAAGCCATGCCTACACTTAAAACCTGGTAAGGGCTCTAGTGATTCATGTTGAGTATTCTGTAATACAAACAGTATTTCACAATCAAACTATCTTTATTTATTATTGTTGCCACGGTGTTAATAAAGCTTCAAACCGAGTATTCTCCTCTGGTGATGCGTTAGAGGTACCTACTACAAGGTTATGAAATTCTGAGATGTGGCTGGTAGATGGGAAAGGTTAAACTTCACCAATTCCCTGTGGCTCTTGGGCTTTGTGCAAAGCCAACCAGTGCTYATTCTACAGTTTCAGTATGGATGTATTTTATGAGGGCAGATTCTCCTGTTAAAAAGGAAGAAGCAATTAACTACYGAAGAACACACACCAGCTAGCAGTTAGTAGCTATCCTCACGCAGATAGAAAGGCATGTTTTATGATAGATAGCTAGTATTTATAATATCACGTAGAGACAAAAAATAAGAATTCTTCCTTAAGTTAGTCTCTTTACTGGCTCTCTAAAACTGCATTTTGRTAACAGAGATTCACGAGGATGAGGAGATGACATGAACAAGCAACCCAAAAAACCATCATAGGACAGAATGCTACAAGATTATGCAATACATTTTTCTAGGGGAAAAAAAAAAAAAAAAAGACTTCAAGCCACCTTGTGTGGCTCCTTCTGGGCAGAACTTAGAAATGAGCAGGCAGAAAAAAATTAAGACCAGCACTGATAAGAATTTGAAGAACTTCATTCAAGTACTTCAAGAAGTTCTACTCACTTTTGTTGTAATACACTGCTCAAGGTGTTGTAGAGATTTGAACTCCATTTTAGTTTGAGTTTTCCTTGTGACTGGGTTCTCCAGAGTTACTGAGAATGGATCAGACTCTCTTCAAGTGCATCTGAACTGAAGCTAAATGACAAGAGATCCTGGATACTTTAGAACAGTTCTTCTCCCTTCTCTAATATTCAATAGAAGACTTCTTCCCATAAGAAGTCTAATTCTGTCTCCGTGATGAACTGAAGTATCTATTAACGTCAGCAAGAGCACCTATTATGGCTAAAATTCATAGAATCATAGAATAGTTTGGGTTGAAAGGGACCTTTAAAGGTCATCTAGTCCAACCCCCCTGCCATGGGCAGGGACATCTTCAACTAGATCAGGTTGGTCAGAGCCCCRTCCAGCCTGACCTTGAATGTTTCCAAGGGTGGGGCATCTACCACCTCCCTGGGCAACCTGTGCCARTGTCTCACCACCCTCATTGTGAAAAATTGCTTCCTTATATCTAGTCTAAATCTACCCTCTTTTAGTTTAAAAACATTCCCCCCTTGTCCTGTCACAACACGCCCTGCTAAAAGTCTGCCACCATCCTTCTTATAAGCCCCCTTTAAGTACTGACAGGCTGCAATAAGGTCTCCCTGAAGCCTTCTCTTCTCCAGGCTGAATAACCCCAACTCTCTCAGCCTTTCTTCATAGGAGAGGCGTTCCATCCCCCTGATCATTTCCATGGCCCTCCTCTGGACCCGCTCCAACAGGTCCATGTCTTTCTTGTGCTGAGGGGTCCACAGCTGGACGCAGTACTGCAGGGGGGGTCTCATCAGAGCAGAATAGAGCGGCAGAATCACCTCCCTCGACCTGCTGGCCATGCTTCTTTTGATGCAACCCAGGATACAGTTGACCTTCTGGGCTGCGAGCACACATTGCYGGCTCATGTTCAGCTTTTCATTCACCAGTACACCCAAGTCCTTCTCGTCAGGGCTGCTCTCAATCCCCTCATTTCCCAGCCTGTATTGATACTGCAGTTTGCTCTGACCCAGGTGCAGGACCTTGTACTTGGCCTTGTTGAACCTCAGGAGGTTCACACGGGTCCACTTCTCGAGCTTGTGCAGGTCCCCTCTGGATGGCATCCCGTCCCTCAGGCATGTCAACCRCACCACTCGGCTTGGTGTCATCTGCAAACTTGCTGAGGGTGCACTCGATCCCACTGTCTATGTCATTGATGAAGACATTAAACAGTACCGGTCCCAATACGGACCCCTGAGGGACACCACTCGTCACCGATCTCCATTTGGACATTGAGCCGTTGACCACTACCCTCTGGATGCGACCATCCAACCAACTCCTCACCCACTGGACAGTCCACCCATCAACTCCATACCTCTYCAGTTTAGGGAGAAGGATGTTACAGGGGAYCGTGTCAAAGACCTTACAGAGGTCCAGATAGATGACATCTGTAGCCCTTCTCATGTCCACTGATGTAGTCACTCCTTCATATAAGGCCACTAGGTTGGTCAGGCARGACTTGCCCTTGGTGAAGCCATGCCGGCTGTCTCGAATCACCTCCCTGTCCTCCATGTGCCTTAGCATAGCTTCCAGGAGGATCTGTTCCATGATATTCCCAAGCACAGAGGTGAGACTGACAGGCCTGTAGTTCCCCAGGTCTTCCCTTTTTCCCTTTTTAAAAATGGGGGTTAGTTTCCCCTTTTCCAGTCAGTGGGAACTTCACCAGATTGCCACGACTTCTCAAATACGATGGATAGTGGCTTAGCAACTTCATCCGCCAGTCCCTTCAGGACCCGTGGATGGATCTCATCAGTCCCATGGACTTGTGCACCTTCACATTCCTTAGATGGTCTCGAACCTGATCTTCTCCTACAGTGGGCGGCTCTTCATTCTCCAAGTTCCTGCCTTTGCCTTCTGTGGCTTGGACGGTGAGACTCGAGCACTTGCTGGTGAAGACTGAGGCAAAAAAGTCATTGAGTACCTCAGCCTCCTCCACATCCTGGGTAACCAGGTCTCCCATTTCATTCCGGAGAGGGCCCACATTTTCCCTAGTCTTCCTTTTACCTTACTTTTTTTTAATCTTACTTTTTCCTGGTGATAAAGGTAAGTTTTCTGAAAAAACAACTCAATCTACATAGCACTTTTCTCTCAGAAGTGCAAAAAAGCTACCTTAAAATTAGATTTTTCTGGTTGTTTTCATGCAAGTTTCAAATAAAATTGAGGAGCAATTATTATCTCTTAACACTCAACTGCATCAGCAATTTCTTTATCATTTTGAAGTACACTATGTAAGACAATGCAGGACTTCTCATATACTAACTCCCATGTATGTCAGCGGAGTGGAAAAAAAAAAAAATGGACTTTATCTCAGAATGAAAGCGAGTAATTTGCAAAGTTTAGCCTAAAATAATACCAAGCAGATAGATGAACTAGCCCTAGGCCTCAATTGTGAAGCCATCCAGGGTATCCTTTCCTCAGCTGCCAAGTCATCTACGTTCTCATCCTTACAAATCCTCCAGCAGTGCGCTTCTGGACTACCATTGTTGACTATCATCTAATCATGCTTTAGGGTCAGTTTTGAGTTTTGCCTAGATGGCCTGTACTACAGGACTGTGGTTTTGGAGGGGCAAAGAGAAACTCAGTAGAGTCTACTGAAGCTGGGAATGGTTCTTCCTTCTGGGCGGGATACCCTTCCATCAGTATTACCCTATCTGTCACTTCAAAAAGGACAGTTAGAAGTTATATGTACCAAATAAAAAGTTTCACTAGTTTTAAAATTAAGAAGCCTCTATTTGTTCTCCTTTCATTTCCCCCTCTTCTTACTTTCCRCATTGGTACATAACTAACACTAAAAATTTTAACCCATGCTGTTAATTATCTATTTATTAATAAAATTAGCTCTATTTGCAGGATTAGAAAACTATTTCAAACACAAAATAACACAGTTGTGTTTCACAATAACAACTCTCTAACCATTTGATTTCTTTATTTAGTTAAACTATTAGATAACCTGATCACCTCACAGCTATTTTCAATCACGTCTTTTTTTGGTCATTCAAACATGCTTGATGGGAATAGGATTATCTGTCTGGACTGTTCACCCTTTTAATAATGGAAAATGAAGTGACAAATCTTCCTTTAGTTCTCCCCCACCAAAAAAGGAGGGGGAAAGAGAGGCAACTTGGGGTGGTGGTGGGTGGTGGGAAATAAGCATCTATTCATCTCTACTTCCAAGAATTTTAACAAATCACCAAGCTTTAAACAATGGTAATCATGAAACCCCACGTATTACATGAAACCTACAGTAGAGAAAGTAAATTCCATTTTTATGGCTATGCAGTGATATCTGAATGTACTACTTACAAGTGTCAATGAAACTAACTGCACTGAAAAGATGCCAGTTTATAGGTGGGGAGACTCCAAATTGTAATGACTGATTCAAACAAATGGATAGTTGGCAGGGACCCCCCAAAAAATCCAGTTCAACACCATAATTTCTCAGTAATAAACTTCCAAAGACCCTACAAAATCCATTTCAGTATCTCACCCAATACAGAAGTTTTCCTAACATTTACTCTAAATTTCTTCAAAGCTAGTATTTCTTCCCCTTTCTTGAAAGTAATATAAGCTAGTTGCTACCCTTCTCAAAATGATGTGGAAGAAAACGCATCTCAGTTTTCTTTCCTGGCTTAAATCCAGTCACTTCATGAATCCTTCTGAGGATAGGAGACTCCAAAGAAGTTCAACAAATTTGCCTACATCATTCCTGAATATGGTTTCTAAAACTAGCCACAATGGAAGAAATAAGAAACTTCAAATAAGCCTTTTGGTAATTACCATTTCTACAGCATGCATCGAGTTCTCTGTGCCAGCACCTATATCAATGTAAACTAAGCTATTCCCTAGCCTAGCTACACACCAGGCAGAAGATTAAGTATTTCAAGAAAAATCTAATGTTCTTTTATTTACACACTTACTACCTTGCATAAGTCATTTCCCAGCAGTAGTGGTCTCTAGAATAGAATTAAAYCAATTAAGACCAAGTTTTGACCTTGCTTATTTGTTACTGCTTCTGTCTTASACGTATCTGAAAACTGACATTGTAACAGGCTACTACTTGGTTACTGTATGGTTGCTCATTTGGTTGAAGACAGAATTTTTCGTAAAACTGTTTATATTGTTATATAATCTGCTTTGATAATAAACTATATCTTATTCATTAATGGCAGTACCCTAAAGACTATCAAGAGGTAGATTTTTATTTCACTTTAGCTTACCTCAGGGACACTATGTCAGATTTTCAAGTATGCAACATAGCAACTCAGTGATTATTAAAGAAAAAAAAATAGTTGAGAGCACCATGCTCAGCTAAAACCCAGTCATTTCCCACCGGCCTGAGTTATGTCAATCTTATGCTCTAATCACAGAGCAAGTATTTAAAAAAAAAAAAGCTGTGTGTATATATTGACAGCACTTGGTAAAATCAACATAAAGGTGTACATGTAAGAGTTAATGCTTCATCTATTATTCCATTTCTTTTTAGTATGAGTTACCTTCTAAGATCGGTGACTTTGCCATGATGGAATGTCCAGTATATTAGGATACTAGTAGCAAGTCTGCAGACTTTTCCAAAACTGGCAGAAACAGATATTATCGGTGGTATGCAAAAGGGCACTTGGTGCTTCCCCTTTCCTACCTTTCCTCAGTCTAATTGCCGTAACCAGTGGCAGGCCGAGCAGGCAGAATCACTCAGTGACCAGAGGAGATTGTTTAAAAAAAAAAGGAAAAAAGGAGATGGAGAAGTTACTCCACAGCTGGAGGAAGTGGCTGGGTGTCATGGTTTAACCCCAGCCAGCAACTAAACCCCATGCAGCCGCTTGCTCACCCCCCCACTCCGGTAGGATGGGGGAGAGGATCGGGAGGGCACACGGAGGAAAACCCGCGGGTTGAGATAAAAACAGTTTAATAATGGAAATAAAACAAAGTAGAACAGTGATAATAACAATGATAACAACAATAACAGAATATACAAAACAGGCGATACACAACACAACTGCTCACCCCCACGTGTTCCGGACTAACCGCCCGAACCATGCGCTTCCCCCCGAAGGAACCGCCCCCGGTTTTTAAGCTGGGCATGATGTCACATGGTATAGAATACCCCATTGGCCAGCTGGGTCAACCGCCCCAGCTATGCTCCCCCCCAGGTCCCCCTGCACCTAAAAGGGCAGGGGAGGCTGTCGGTGCAAGCACCACCCAGCARCAACCAAAGCATCAATGGGCCATCAACATTCCTTTCATTACCAAACCCAAAACACAGCACCCCCTCCAGCTACAGGGAAGGGAGTTAACTCTGTCCCAGCYGGAAMCAGGACACTGGGAAAAGGAAACGGAAGGTGATGAGTTGGCAGCAGTATGGAATGTGACTCCAGGACAAGGAGAGTCCATTTAGGTTCATAGYCTTTTCTCAGTAGGAACCAGAAAAGGCTTTGCAGCTGTGCCTCTGTGAGCCTCCTCACAAGTCAGGATCTAGAACATACTTCTCTGTTTGAGGTGCAAGTCTTTTGTCCTTTCTTTTCACATTTAAGAAGTCAAAGACTCTCTTCTCTGAAAAATGGAAAGGGTTCTATAAATGGAAGGGGAGAATAATTTGAGCCCTTCTTTCTAACTGCTTCCACATGACACATCCCAAAATCTAAACTCGGTTCCCACAGACTGTCAGACTCATTCCAACCCTGAATTATATTAAATAGAATACAGCTTAACAGCTTAATGATGGGTTTAAAGTACTCACAAGCTAAGTCTACAGAACCATCAGACTTATGGACATTATTATTTTTTTACACTGTTTTCACTTACTATTAAACCCACACAAGATATTCCATCATCATTTAACTGACAATTCCCATGGTCCTACTACTGACACTAAAGAAAACATATCTTTGAAACAGCACATGATAGGGTCTTCAGGTTTATCACTCTTTCTGTTACCCACTTAGATACAGATATAGGGTTATCATCCTCCAGTAAGTATTTATCTAAAAAACAATCTCTACAGCATTGCAACACTCAGCAATCCCAGCTAGAATGCTTGCAGCTTATGTTTGTTTTCCATCAACACCCCTAGGGTGGCACTTGTGATTGTTCAGAGATTTCTTTCCTGACCTTCAGAAGTCAGACTTGCTAAGCTTGTTATTCTAGAATAACACAACGGAGGATGCAGCCTTCATCCTAAACAACTTGCTACTGATTATTCTTGATATACATAGCTGCAAACACATAAGCTAGCTCAGATAATAGAAACCATCCAAGTAGGTTTACAAGTAGCTACATGTTGGCTAAAGTCAGTCAAGTATCTCTCTATCCTGAAGAGTATGGTGTGCAGATTTTAAGGGCAGAATAGTCTTCACCCAGGGTTGATTTTTTTTTTTCTTTTAGTAAAACCTCTTTGGGAAGTCAAGTGCAGATTCTGCCRCTTGGTTTCCTGTTTATCCAAAATAACCTTCCCATTTGTATTTACATAAAGTTGAGTATTTATATGCAGAGCCATGTTCTAAGATAATTCAAAAACACGAGATCAAAAAAAGAAAAGAGGTAGATGTACTAGAATAACATCACAAGGCATCAAAGTCACCACGTGAATTCAAACTAAGAAATTAGTTTAGAAAGAAGCTTTCTTAGTGAAACAARGACATATAAAGAAGAGAAATCTGCTAGCTGATGATATGAGCATATATGAAGCACGTAACTTAAATACTTTCATTTAAGTCTACTGTTTTTCATTTTAAGAACACGGCTTTTTGAGAACATGGCTATGTCTACTAAAGTCTGTTGTCCAAGGAGCAAAGTTCTAAAGTATAAATACCAATTTTAGCGGTACAGCTGGGAAACCGTGTGCCTCAGCTGGGCAGTCTCACCAGTCCAATGCCACCATACCGGGCGCTTCCTAGACAAACTCACATAAGTCTCACAAAAGCCAACCAGTCAGTCCTATTTGATGACCACTAAACCTATTTAAGAAGTTAGTCTTGGGACAGTGTTTAAGTGCACATGGAACTGAAAAACAGACACAACATAAATTTTCAGAGATTTCACATAAAGCAGTGAATTTGCTTTATGTTCTGACAGACTCACAGAACATAGACAAAGCCATTTCATTGAGTACTATGTTGTATGCACAATTACAGAAGTACTTAAAAATAAATTAAGTGCCATAAAAAGAACATCTAGTGTTTAATAAAAAACAGAGGATGACAATATAAAKTCCTCTTTAATCCCAGAGTAACTAGCTCAGTTACTTCAGTCCATCTCAGACAGCATGGCAGCATGCTCAGAATGTGACCTTTGAAAAACAATATATCAGATACAATTTCTATGCAGGTAGCCTCCTTCATTTTCATAACCTACTCAAATACAGTCAACAGCTATCTTATTTAAACACAAAGATTTAACAGGTCTGAATAATGAAGGCAATACAAAGGATTACAGATCACTATAGAACCAAGAATAAAAAACCTCATACTTAATTAAGAACTCTGARATTTTGTGGTCCACTCTTGCCATTTCTGTACCAGAAAGCTCAACTAATGTATGACTGATAGCTGTTCAAAAGAATGAAAAAGATACTTGCACATAAAATCAATATTAAAGCCAACCAGCAAACACTGCTTCACAAATATGGCTTGCCAAATGGTGCAGTGAGCACAGATTAAGACCCAAAGCCTCACAATTTCACAATATGCAAGGTCTCATTGTTATAAAAGTTCCTCCGCTCAGTGCACAACACTGTAAAAGGTAGTAGAATATTTAAGAACCAATAATTTATTGAACTTTATTCCAAACTGGGTGACAGTTAAAGCATTTTTACCTAGCAGCTGAATCGCATGGTCACTCTGCAACATATTTTAGCTTTACACAGCGTTTTCTTAATAATAAATACCTTGTAGAAAATTTGCTCATTAACTAAAGGGAAAAAAGGTTACATGCAGTAACATGCAGTACCCTACTAGTAGCAGTAGTGAGACTGATGCAGTTTTTTCCACCTGCTTATTGACCAGATGCTACTCTCAGCACTTTGACATAATCTGGCAAAACAACCTCAAGTGGAAGCTTGCCTTACAGCATCTTCCTGACTCCTGGCACCCAGTGTTGCTTTTGAAAGCACTGATAGGCACTTTAGCTGCCAAGTTATTTGAAGTAATAATGACCAACTCTTGGTGCCCACTGGACTTGCCACATTAGGCACATGCATACTATTAGCCTTTTTATATGGAACCATGAAGACAAAAATTCTTCTCCCTCCTTCCCTCCCCATATAAACACAAGGATAGGATAATAAGATTTTTCTAAACTTCCTCCTCTCCAAAACCCACCTATTCTTGTAGTTCTAAAGTTACAGAGCAGAGCTGGATGCATGCTCTTTTGGATACATAGGGGTATGTCCTTGTAGTGATGCAGAACAGTAGGCAAGAACTTTCTGGTGAATAAGAAAACAAGAGAAGGAAAATGTCTAATGGTCACCAAGGATCACTACAAACCAGCATCACTGATTTTTAATGCAGTGGAAGCAAAGCTCGTGTTTCATCATTAGTTAGAAGGTATTCAAGTTTCTGACTATCATACTGCAAACCTCTACAAGCATTTATGCAGACTGATCTGAAAATATGACACAGTAGTCCATTACATTTTGGAGCACAGTAGAAGAAAGTAAGTACTTTTGAGTCCAGATGAACTGTGTAAGGTGGTGGAGGCTGAAGAATAGGTTATTCCAGTTGCACCAGCTGACATAATCATCTAATACTTACATGATTTTAACCCTATACTGAGCTAGTTTTTAAGATTTGAATATGCTGGGCTAAAAGAATCTGGACTTGGCAGCCGTGACTTGTAAGCCCAAATTAAAAAATGGAGAAGCATTTTTATTAGTGAAGCCCATATTTTTAAACTATCTCAGGTTYTATAAAACCACCTCACAGTATTAAACAAGTGAATGCTTTAATATTCACAAGCATAACCATATGAAAGGTCTTTTTATTTGTACAGCTTACAAAGAAGTGATGTCGCAAGCATTTCCAGTAACAGTTTTCCTATTGTAAGGATCATGTATAGACCACATATTCCAACAAATCTGTCTGAACTTAACAACTTACAGTATTTTTTTTTAAATAAAATTTTAGGTAAAAATCTAAGGAAAACTGTAGCTAAATTGCAAAACATCTGACAGAAGTTCTCARTGTATCTTTAATTTAGTAATAAGCAGGTGTTATCACATGTGCAAGTACCACTTGAAAATTCAACTGTTCACTCAAGTTGTGTAGGCAACTTTCCCAAGTAAGAGTCATCAACTAATCCAGGAAAAAGAGTGGAAGTGGGTGTGGATGGGTGATTAACAGGACAAATTAAGAAAAAATTACAAAGCATAACTTATTAGGAATGCACTAAGTAAAAAGTTAACTGACAGTACAGTTAAACACTATATAGATGTAGTTCCTTTATTCTTCTGAATACATCAGGGTCTCAGGAATTCAGTTTTGTCATTAAGTAAAAAGGTATAGTTCAGAGAACATCAGATGTCAGACAAGTTTTTCAAGCTCTGTCCTCAAAATGAAATCACTATGAATGAAGTATCCAGTATATTTCTCACATTCTACAGTTGATAGGAAGTCAGTTTAAGACATTCTACAATTAATATATTGCAAATGTTTATACTGAAAAAGTGAAGAAAACTTTCCAACTTCTCTGCATGGGAAGGATTGTGTTCAGTAAGTGAACAAGTGCAAGTACGCATTTTGTGACTAAGTCAAAACTGGGTATAAAATACAAAGTCAGTTTTAGTGATGTCCCAACTTCATTTTCAAAACTACTGACATTACAAAACTACTGACATTACTTTGACATGCAAAAGAAAGCTATGCCATATTAAATTCCTTCACTGTATCTCAAGTTGGTGCCAAAGGCATTGTTCTTCTATGAATCTTTTAATGTATTTTTAGGGCA